>PITA01004773.1:88162-119495 GCA_004023965.1 Spilogale gracilis
TGGTTAAGCGACTGCCTTCGGCTCAGGTCATGATCCTGGAGACCCGGGATCGAGTCCCACATCGGGCTCCCTGCTCAGCGGGAAGCCTGCTTCTCCCTCTCTCACTCCCCCTGCTTGTGTTCCCTCTCTGGCTGTGTTTCTCTCAGCCAAATAAATAAAATCTTTAAAAAACAAACAGACAAACAAACAAAAAACAGAAAAAAAACAAAAACAAAAGAGCAAGTGAAAGTTGGCTAGGGATGCGGGGAGCGTTGGGCTGATCTGGCTGAAGGGCAGGGGTACTTCCAACAGAAGGCCCTGGGCTTGGGGCACCTGGGTGGCTCAGTTGGCTAAGCATCTGCCTTTGGCTGAGGTCTTGGTCGCAGGGTCCTGGGATGGAGTCCTGTGTTGGGCTCTCTGCTTGGGGTGGGGAGTCTGCTTCTCCCTTTTCCTCTGCCAGCTGCTCTCTGTCTCTCTGTCTCTCTCTCTCTCTCTCTCTCTCAAAAAGAGGGATGGAGGGAGAAAAAGGCAGCCCTGGACTCTCGGGTGCAGAGAACAGAAAAAGGTAAAAAAGAGACAGGCTAAATGGGAGACAGGTGAAGCACATTTCAAAATAGCGCCTGGAGATGGGCCTGGCCACACCTCACCAGCTGTCCTTCAGTTCCCGAAGTCCCCACTTGATGTTCCTTCGACTCCCTAGAATGTTAGCAGCCAGAGAAGCTTCTACTAGCAAAGCTGTCTCCTCTGAGGAGCTGGGCTGCTGGTAATTAAAAAAGAGAGGCGAGGATAAACATCATAGATAAAGGAAACCCGCAGTTTATAAGCTTGAAGCAAAACTTGGCCGAAACTCTGGAGGAGCTGCTGATGTCACGGGACCGTCGCCGGGAAGCAAGGAGGCTGCTGCAGAGCTTTGAGGCCATTCCAGCACCGCGCGAACGTGCCGCTCA
Organism: Spilogale gracilis; assembly: GCA_004023965.1. NCBI lineage: Eukaryota > Metazoa > Chordata > Mammalia > Carnivora > Mephitidae > Spilogale > Spilogale gracilis. The sequence continues at coordinate 89,089 of PITA01004773.1, forward strand.
CTTGCCGCAGGATTTAGGGCAGTGGGGTCACGAAGGCTCAGCACCACCTCTTTAAAATGTGATATCTACCCTCGTATTTTACTTCCAAATAAAGGCAGTTTGGGACAAGCTGGCATATCCAGCACATCTGACTTCACGAGATCATTCGATGAGCTTTTCTCCATGGAATCCTTGTGGACAAAACGGACACCTGAAGGTTGGAGCAGCCAAACTGGTTAGTGGCCAAACCAACACACCTTTGAAGTACGGACTATTGGATGAACATTAACCTAGAGGGAAGTTTCTCACGGTGTCCTAAAAGACTCCATTCTGGCCGTGTTCCGCTCAACATTATTAATTTCCTTGAAAAAAAAGTATCAGGGAATAAGTATCACAAACACACACGGATATCACAAAACTAGAAGACAAATAAATAGTATGATCAGCTGTGTAAACGTAATACTCAGAATAATTTTTATGAACTGCTTTCAATTTGCATTTAATCCCCACATGGTAGAGGAGAGGCCTTAAACTGGTGAACTGCATATGTGCTTTGCTTGGCTTGCTCAATGTTAAGAAAAAATTTAAACTGGCTAACAGCAAGTAAAGATTAGCTGGTTTCACTTTAAAATCCACATTTTAAGCTTGAAGAAGCAAAAGACCTCCTTCCTGCAAGGCTGCATCAGCAGGAAGTGGGTGGGGCCTCCATCTGGGGCACCCACAGGGCCCAATTCACTCTTCTTCATCGGCCTGGCCCCTGGTGGCCTCTGAGTTGGTGACTCCCCGCAGTAAAATATTGCTTTATATTATTAAATATGACCCTGTATGTTCTTTTTGATGGTGCATTAAACTCCAATTCAGTCTCCTCTCACTTTCAGCCTTTGCCGATTTCGCTCCTTGGAATCTTTGCCTTACTTCCGTTTTTAATCTAAAAAAAAAAAACTTTATAGTAGTGGTTAATCCAAAGACAGCTGACTCTCATTTACACTTAACCTGTGTTGAACTCATTTATTAAATTTTAAATCTCTGCTCTCAAAAATGCATTTTGCTCTTTGAGATCTCGTTGGTAATATTAGTAACTGGTATCTGGGTTACAAAAACAAAAACAAAACAAAACACCCCCCCAAAAAAAACCCCGAAAAACAAAACTTGGACGCAATCAGTGACTGGAGTTGGAATAAAATCCCATTGGAAATCCAACTCAGGAAAGTTCCAGGATGACAGCTGTGTGGCACACTCAGAGACCAACCTGTCCAGAATGGAGGAAGACTGAAGAATCCCAGGAAAGGGGGGCTCTCCAAGGTAAAGGGGCACTCAATGGAATGCCCGAATGAATTGAGTTTTGGAGGGAACTGAGGACATAAGCCAAATAAGAGAAGGGGGCGCACCTGGGTGGCTCAGTGGGTTAAAGCCTCTGCCTTAGGCTCAGGTCATGATCCCAGGGTCCTGGGATTGAAGCTGCATCTGGCTCTCTGCTCAGTGGGGAGCCTGCTTCCTCCTTTCTCTCTGCCTGCCTCTCTGCCTACGTGTGATCTCTTTCTGTCAAATAAATAAAATCTTTAAAAAAAAAAAATAAGAGAGGGGGGGACAAATAGAAAATTAGAAACATCAATAAAAAAACAAAAAGCTATATAAAAAGTATAATCATAATACACCAGTTGAATTTGCATGGAACAATATTTACAGATTCTCAACTACACGCCAAGTAGGAATCACAGTTATAGAACAATGTAAGTAGGAACAACTTTGACGGAGTAAAAGTTAAGGTACAGAAAACAGTACGGGCGTGGGGGGGGCGGTGCCTGGGTGGCTCAGTTGTTAAGCGTCTGCCTTCAGCTCAGGTCATGATTCCTGGGTCCTGGGATCAAGCCCCGTATCGGGCTCCCGGCTTGGAGGGAAGCTTGCTTCTCCCTCTCTCACTTCCCTTGCTTGTGTTCCCTCTCTTGCTGTGTTCCTCTCTACCAAATAAATAAAATCTTTAAAAAAAAATAAAAAATAAAACAGGATAGGGCAAGGGTAAGGAGCTGAAAGTAGAAAGGCACACAGTCCAACCAGAAAGTCCTTACTGAAGGACGAGGATTAAAAGCACAAGCATGTTATATAAAGCTAAAAGTGTAATCGAGAGCTATAAATTGGGACATAATCACATCAAGAGAATCAGGAAGACAAGATTTAATTTAAGTGAGATAAACAGTCATCTTTCCTATGAGAAAAGCAACTAATAATGTTGAAAAAGGAGGGACAGAGAAAGAGCAGCAGGAATAGGTATTATTTAGAGACAACGACGTAATTACCAGAATTAAACAACAAAAACCTCTAACAGTTCAAAGGTGCAGCTTTTGGGAACAGAAGGAAACAGAGAAAGATTCCTTTTTATTATAAGCCTAAGTATGCTGTTTATTTTTAGCCATAGCATATATATATATTTTAAAAGATTTTATGTGTGTGACAGTGAGAAACACAGCTAGAGAGGGAACACGAGCAGGGGGAGTGAGAGAGGGAGAAGCAGGCTTCCCGCGGAGCAGGGAGCCCGATGCGGGGCTCGATCCCGGAACTCCGGGATCATGACCAAGCAGAAGGCAGATGCTTAACGACTGAGCCACCAGGCATATATTATTTAATTTTTTTTACAGAGGAGCCTGCAGTGGTAACTTTACATGTGAGGCAACACTCAGTCTTCACCTCAATCAGTGAGCCTTACCTCCCAGGGAGCCTGAAAGGCCCTGCAGGAGGCTGCCCTCTCCTACAGGTCTGCACTAGGAACACCTGTTCTAGTCCCAGAGTGATGTGTCACATCTGACACGGGTAGCTGGCCCACCCCCAACCCTCCATCCTCACCACTTTCGTTCAGTGATTTAGATCCAGTCCCCTCGGCAAGCCCTCATCTACGGGTCATTCATGACCAGAGCCTTGAATGCGGGGCGCTGAGTGAATCAAATAAAGAACTGATCTAACTGAACATCAGTAGTAGGAGAGCATCAGAAGTTGGAAGAGCCAATCACCAGGACATATCTGGACCCTCCGATGAGGAGCTGGAAGAGTGGGCTGAGGGGAGAAGATGGAGCCCAACACCCAGATCCCGGTGAGTCGGTTACTCACCAGGTGTTCTCTGGGCCTTGCGTCTGAACAGGGAGATGTGAAGGGCCCACATGGCTTGGGGGGGGGGGCTATGCAGACCTGGATGGAGGCTAGCAGACATCACTGCTCACGAAGAAGGAAACGAAGTAGGCATGCATACGGTTATGTGGCTGCGGGTGGCTTGCTGCTGGGTGCTCATCCCCAGGAAAGAAAGAAATAGACAAGGGAATCTGTAGCACTGTAGACACTATTAATGACAACTTGGCTGGACACTAGGTCATTTGACAAGGCTCACAGGAGAACCGAACGGATAAAACAACTATATATAAATACAAAGAGGAAGAGTAAACAGTTAACTGAGATGCTACCAGGAAAGAACACGCCAAGAGGAATCAACCATTCTGGCCAAAGGAAGAGTCCAAGACACAGGTGGGTTTCAGGATGGGGAGACAGGGAATCTCCAGCTGATGGCTCATCTTCCCTCTGTACAGAGCTACGAGGATAAGCTAAGAGAGTGCCAGCTCAGAGCAATGGAGGCCCCGGTGCTGGAGGACAATTGAGAGTCTGTGTTGGAATACATTACTTTTCTTAAACATTTTTGAAATTTATTTGAGAGAGACAGCGGGTACGCATGAACAGCAGGGAGGGGCAGAGGGAGAAGCAGGGAGCCTGATGCAGGGCTCGATCCCGGGAACCTGGTATCGTGACCTGAGCTGAAGGCAGACGCTTAAGGACTGGCCACACCCCAATTCTTAAAATAATTTTAATCTCACTGGAAACCTAGGAAAAAAGCGAAGGCCCAAGATCATCTGAAAGGTCGGCCCCCTGCCTGGCTACCAAGCAGTGTGGTATGATTTGGGCCCGAGCGCTGTTTCTTAAAGTGTGATCCCTGGCCCAGTGGCCGCAGAATCAACAGCATCACCAAGAACTAGCTAGAAGTGTGAATCTGGGGGCTCCACCCCCCCGACCCTCTTCATCAGAAACTCCGAGGTGGGGCCCAGCAATCTGTATTTTAGCAAGCCTTCAGGTGAATCTGATGCAGAGTCACAGAGAACCACAGGTCTTGAGCGAAACAAAACTCAGTGATGGTTTGGGGGCTATCGTCCTCTCCGTAGCAGAACTGTTCGCTCTCCATTAAGTGAACTGTTCCAGCTGCTCAAGTCCAGCTTCCATTTTCACTGCTCTCCTGAATCGCTGAGTTTTGCTTCACCTTAGGTAAAAAAAAGAGCCCCTTCTAAGACAATAAGCATTTTAAAGCAAGCTCTAGAGCTAGTTTCCCCAGGGTCAGGGCCAGAGGGAGGCCACCGGGCCCTGGGCTCTGGTGGCAGCCAGCTGAAAGGACTCATCAAAGGAAGAAGCTTCCGAGAGGTACCCATTTGCCCCAGCCATCGGTGGGCAGTAAGTGGGCTGGGGGTCCCTCCTCTGAGCAGCTGAGGGGACCGGCAGTGCCACGTGGCCGGCTTTGCCTAAGTCATCTGCTACGACGAGGACACAAGAGGCACTTCACTTCTGTTCTGGCTCCGGCATTCTCGACAGAGCTCTCGGATAGCCTTCGGCTATTTCTGACTTAAAATAGACCAGAGTGGGAGTGGGAAGGCAGTATCTTGCGTCCCTTACAGACTGTGATAACGGGCTCCACGGATGCTTCTGCTCCCATCAGGCCGTGAGGGTTCCAGGAAGGCAGAGAACGCTTCCTGACCGCCACCACTTCCCTCCAAAGAGCCCAACGGACACGGCCATCACACGAAGCCTCGGGATTCCTAACAGTCCCCTCACAAAGCCACTCCCCATCAGTCGGTGTTGACAGGCAAGATGTATTTATCATACCCAGTTCTGCCACACCCAAGTATTTTGTCATCACAAAGCCCCAAAGGATGACACAGCTACCCTAGAATCTCCTGGTGGGAATAGGTGACTGTCACTAAGGACTGAGTTTTCTCTACATTCTCCTGCCGAGGGTAATTAATTTCAGACATTTATTACCAGCTGTATGAGACAGAACTCATTTTCACTTCTCCTAAACAATCTTGCTAGAATTTATGTCCAGAGGTTGGTGGGCTGATCTGCAGGCCTAAACATCCTCAATAAGGGAGATTAAAGTTGAAAGTTCCAAAAACCCATTCAGACCTGGTCTAAGTCCCACCTGAACATCAACAGGGTGATTTAAATGTTCAGTCCCGGGTGCCTGGGTGGCTCAGTTGGTTAAACGTCTGCCTTCGGCTTGGGTCATGATCTCCTGGGATCAAACCCCACATCGGGCTCCCTGCTCAGCAGGGAACTTGCTTCTTCCTCTCCTGCTCCCCTTGCTTGTGTTCCCTCTCTCTCTGTGTCAATGAGTAAATAAATATTTTTTAAAAATAAATAAATGGGGGGGGCGCCTGGGTGGCTCAGTTGGTTAAGCGACTGCCTTCAGCTCAGGTCATGATCCTGGACACCCGGGATCGAGTCCCACATCAGGCTCCCTGCTTGGCGGAAGCCTGCTTCTCCTTCTCTCACTCCCCCTGCTTGTGTTCCCTCTCTGGCTGTGTTTCTCTCTGTCAAATAAATAAAATCTTAAAAAAAAAGAAAATGAGAGACATTAAATAATTCAAAAAATAAATAAAAATAAATAAATGTTTAATCCTGTTCCCTTTTTTTGAAGTGCTTATAATACAGTTTAGAAAGCAAAATGAAAAATACAAATCAACAGAAATGTGTGCCAAATTGCTGAGCAAGGAAGGCATACCAGACGTTCCCGAAAGGAGCTCAGAGCATTGGAGGACCCCAGAGCTGGGGAAGGCTTTCTGGAGGTCACAGCTGGATCTGGGCAGGTAGAGAGCAGAAGGGCAGACATTCCAGACAGGAGACATGACCAGCGTGGAGAGGAAATTGGGCCAGAGCCTCTAGTGCCATGCAGGGTCTGGGAAACCACACTGGGGATCTAACGTGACTCATTCATACTTAATTGTACAGGCAGTGGGGTACAATGGTGGACAGCTTGGGCTTGGGTGAGTCATCCTGCCTATATCTGAATCTAGATGCCATCACTTAACCAATGTACCATCTTAGGAAATTTACCTAACCTCCCTCCCTGTGCCTCAGTTTCTGCATCCATAAAATGGAGCTAATAACAACACTTAACTCATAGGGTTGTTTTGTAGATTCAGTTAATACACGTAAAAAATAAACAATGTCTTACACATAGTGAATGCTCATAAATATAGCTATTATCAGTAGTTTTATTATCTCATATGTTAACTATACTAACTCCAAGATTATTTTCATGGATTAGTATTTCAAGTCAATCATTTCACAGGTTTTTCTTACAAAGTCTAAACATCCCTCAACTGCATCTGAATCCATGTGAATGCCTGACCTTCACATACGATTTTAGAACTGGAGACAACTTAGGAATTATGCAGTCTAACTGATGGGGTAAAGATGAGGAAAGGGACTCGGCAACGCTATCTGCCTGTGCTCTGTAAAAATCTCCTTTCCGCTGATATGAATTGTTCCGATCACAAAGGAAATCGGAGATGGGTAGTCAAGGCCCACTCTTCCTTTTTTTTAAAGATTTTATTCATATATTTGAGAGAGAGAGAGTGAATAGCATGAAGAGTGGGGAGGGACAAAGGGAGAGGAAGACTCCCCACTGAGCGGGGAGCCTGGCCTGAGGCCTGATCCCAGGATCCCAGGATCATGACCTGAGCCAAAGGCAGATGCTTAAATGACTAGGCCACCGAGGCGCCCCTTCAGCCCCCCTCTTTAACCCTGCTCCTTTTCAATCTTTGTGACTGCTCAGAATAGTCACTTCCCACCAGTTTTAATATCTGCAGCCTGAATCCCCTAAGAGGACTAAAAATTCGCCAGTTTTCAAATCCTCAAAAGTTCCAAAACGCAAGATAATTCAGTGTCTCATTCCACTGGGACCAAGACACAATGTAACCCATCACACAGAAGGTACTTCTGGTGTTTCTGGTAAGATTTTCTCCTTCAGGATGCAGTCAGCATTGGCAGAAGCCAACATCTGCATTTAAAACACAGAACCATTCTTACTGGTGAGTGTGCTTCATAAGACCGAGGCAAGGCCTTTGGGAGAAGAGCTTGGCCAAGGGAGAAAATCTGATTAATAAGAAGATAAGCAGCCAAGAAATAAATTAAAAGACTGCTCACAAAGAAAGCACAAGAGGAAGGAGGGGAAGAGGCTTGGTACACACACTGTGAGAAGGACAGAGAGCTTTAAGGATAAGGAAGGAGGGAGGGTTAAGAACTGGTTTTCTAATATTAGACTCACCACATGCTCAATTCCCAAATCCCAGCCAAAATGAGGGCTCTGTCCTGCCGTGAGTCCCAGGCAGCATTCTGCTCCGGGACTCTTTCTGCATCAGGATTGCGCAGGAAAGCCAAAGCAAATCCCATCCACCACAACTCCTCACTCACAGGGCTTATCTTGAAATGTCCTTTCATCTCTGCCTCCCACTAACTTAAAACAATGCATTTTAGAAACTATTCAAAACCCTACAGTAGATCCACATCCCTATTACACACAAAGCACTTATTAGAAAGCTGTTCATCCTGAACTCTGCACGGTCTGTTTGAGAAATATGCCTTCATTTAAGCTGCTTTAATAAAACAAATTAAAGCCTTCGTGAATCGAATGTTATCAATCTGGAGTAAATTCACAGATTCCAATGCAAGCAGCTAAGGGCCTCAAGCCTTGAGCACAAACATCCCTTGCCCTTTATTAATTGAAAAATAAACAGATGGGAAAAGGCATGGGTGCGTGCCTCGCTATGCAACTTAACAAATGAGGTGATGTTTTCGGACTTCAGTTTATTTTTCAAGTAGGCATTTTATTTTTGACGTTATGATAAAAGTCATAAACACTGACTACGGGAAACTTGGGAGGTGCAAAAAGAAAACCAAGGGGTTAAAAAGTTCTTAAACTGAGGGTCAGAAAAAAATCCCAAGTCTGGACAAATTCCAACCCAACTAAGTACATTCTCCTAACCTGTTTCCAAGCAGATTTTCTAGTTGGACAGAGCATTCATTTGCTGCCACTCATCGTTGTATCATTTTGCAGAGCTCTCTAAAACAGCCGCAAGACTCCACCCCCATTCCTAGGTTTCTGGGGATTCTTGGGCAAGAAGTCACCACTTTTCCACACTTACGTGATCTGTGTGACATTCAAAAGTCTCCCCCCGAACTACACTGAGACATCGCGGGGCCACCACCGGATGGCTATGACGACAGTGGCAAGGCCGCACACCAAGGGCTCTGCTGTGGGTGCCAGCCAGGCAACGAGGTTTGGGAAGGACAATTCTTAGAAACTGAGAGCCATGAAATCGGCTCGGGTATGGCCAGAGGAAAGCTTGGAAAGCCCTGAAACCTTCTGGCCAAGAGAGAATCAAGAGGAATCTAGAAAAAGAGAGGTGATCAAAGTTTAGAGAAGATCTAGTAAGGTCTTGTGAAAATGAGAAGACATCAGCTTTGGAAGTCCTTGAGGGTTACAGTGAATGAGTATTCTGATCAATGAGTTATGTGTTTGTTCATCTCATATTTGTGTGTGTGCGCGCGCGTGTGTGTAGCACCTACTGTGTCTAAGATCGGGACCTTTGCGGAACAGGACCAGGAGTCACAGGAGCTTCCTCTGATAAAGCTCTGGGAGAAGATACTATCAACGTGGGTATGGACCATTGGAATCCTCGAAGAACAAAGCCACCTTTCACACCATGCTGCCCAGATGAAAGTCCGCTTAGAGTAGAAGAGCTGTCCTCTTCTCGTCACAGCTGTGCAAGCCCGGGTGAGTGGCCGCCTGGCAGGGGCGAGCCCAGGGCCCACACTCACCCCAGCTAAAGCCCTTCTGTGAGTGGGCACGCTACATGGCTCAGCCAATGAGTCTTTCCTTCCACACCTTCCAGGCCCCAAGGGTGACCTAAAGACTGTCCACTGCTGGGACAACCGGCCCCAGGTGAAAGACACGAAGCTAGAGGGAAGCAGGGAGAGAAGAAGGTGTGCCAGCCTGCCTCCGTGCTCCGGTGCCAAACCCCAGCCACGCAAACAGTGAGGAGAGAAGGCTGTTCTGGCACCCGGCTTAACAGGCGTATGGGACATGGTCAGGTGTCAGAGTGGTCCACTGAACCAGTTTCCAGGTTACATGGTCCCATTATAGAGTTTCTCCCTCACTTGCAAGTACAAAGACATCAGAGTTCACATTTACACATATAAGCTCACCTCTAACTGAAAAAGTTAAAATAATACAAAACTGGGAGGGTCCCAGGAAATGGAGGACCTGTGTTCACCATCACAATACCTACTGTTATAAAAGAGACAGAAAATAATCCTTTCCCTCTGGTAAATACAAGCTAATCTTCAGGGTTGCTATGAGAACAAAGAGCTAATATGTACATATAAGCACTTAGATCAACGTTAGGTACAAAGGAAGTGACTGTCATGGAAGTTTGTTAAACAAGAAAAAAGGAATGAAATTTTATTTTTCTGTTTTCTAAAAATTATTGATTTATTTATTTGACGGGGGCACGTGGTAAGAGGGTGGCGGGGGGCTGGGGAGGGGCAGCAGCAGGCAGAAGGAGAGGGAGAAGCAGGCTCCCAATGAGCAGGGAGCCCAGCTCGGGGCTCAATCCCATGACCTGAGCTAAAAGGCAGAGGCTGAGCCGATTGAGCCACCCAGGTGCCCCAGGAATAACATTTTTAAAATGTTATAGTTTGGAACATATTTAACAAAAATTTTGCTGTGATCTGCAGAAACTCAGTTTATGGGGAAACCATCCCTAACCTCCAGGGGCTCTGAGCCCACAGAGGAGGACCCTGGGCCTCTAGCTACGGGGGCTGTCTGGCTAGAAAGGTCTGTGGCGTAGGGCCAGACACCTTCTGGGGGAAAGCCTGCCCAAGCATCTCAGACTGGCTGCCTTTTGCTGAGCTCCCCTTGGTAGTCCTCGGGGAATGTTTAATTAAAGCTGGCTAGGCCTTAGCTGTGTAAACACTTAGAGGAAGCTTGAGATTAATTAAGATATACACAAAATTTTTTAAAAGCTGACTCTTAAATAAATATATAAGGCAAAATATGGAATATCTGTATGCTGATTGACTATTTGATGTTATTAAGTAATTATTAATTTGGGGGTGCAGTAACAGTATTAGTTACTTTTCAAATCCTAACCTTTTAAAGATCATAGTCAAATATTTATGGCCAAAATGACATGATGCCAGAGATCGGCATCAAAATAACACAGGGGAAGACAGGAAGTAGGGTGAAAGGGAAGAAATGAAACAAAAGACGCTACGATCCCGGCGGAACGTTCGGTGTATGGGGGCTCACAATGTTGTTCTGTCCACTACTGTATATGTTTGGTATTCTCTGTAATAAGAAAAAAATTTTTGTTTTTTTGTTTTGTTTTGAAGGGAAACAACGGGGGGCTAGCATGACTAAAAGAAGAGGCCAGGCATTCCAGAGAGGGAAATAGCCAGAGGAAAAACTCAGGGAAACAACAAATACCCCATAAAAACCACCAGGATATGATCCTACATGATGAATAGCGAAGTCACAAGTTATGGGAAAACTTGCGGGGAGGGGAGGGATGGTGAAAAGGAAAGAAAAACTGAAATATCCACCATCATCAAGAATAACATATGTTCATCCAGGATTACTGCCAGTTAAACCTCATTTCCTTCCGAACACGTACACAAAGTTACTGGGGTCTCTCCCTACCGACCCCCACCCCCCCAACACATTCACACCAGACAATTTCCCTCTTCTCTGCTCAGATTCCAGGGGGGTATCCTGGAGACAGACATCAAAGGAATGAGAGCTGGCTGCCCACAACAGGTCATGCTGTCAGAGGGAGGCTAGGAACCACATGAAAAGCAGAGAATTCACAGGGCGTTTTTTATTATTATTATTTTTATTATTATTTAAAGAGCTCAGAAATGTCTTTCGTTTTAGTTTTAGTTTAAGGACAGTTACCTCTAGGGGGATGTCTTTGAAGTCATATAGCCCAGAGCGACACTCAGCAGCAGCAGGCCAGCGAGGGAAGAAAAATGCTGCACCCAGCGGAAAAAACCAGAGGGATCCACGTCGGCTTACGGGTTATTCTCTCCTCACTAAATAATTATCCAGAAGATTTATGCTTGATATAAGGACATGAAGGAAGGGAAAGGAATAGCTACCAGATATAAATAGTGCAGCTGGGGCCAGATTTGAAAAGGCTACCAAGGCTAGAATGGCAAGTGCCGTCCTGAGTAGCAGCAGTCTACAGAGCTTAAGTGAACGAGACCCTGGTGGGACCCCACTAATGACCTCTCATTTGGAGGGGCAAGTGCTGGAGGACACAAGTGGCCCGAGACACAGAATAAGCATATCGCCGGGACTGTTTATTGCTCTAGAAAGTGTTTTCTGGAAAGCACAGGATGGGAGGTCCAAGGGCAGAGGTGTGGTGCCTACAGCAGAGATGTGACAAACGGGTGGGCTGGCCACGGCTCACAGCCAGCAGGAAGGAATAAAGAAAAAAGTCCGAGCATAAAGTTGACCCCATCACAGCAGCTCCAACCCACACAGAAGAAAGAGAACAGAGACATTCCTACTAGAGCTGCCTGTGCGTCCAGCATCTTCCCAGCTTCCGCGGGGATACTGAAGAGTTGAAACAGCACATAACTTTGTATTAACAACCCCAAGATCTGAAAGGAGACTGTCAGCGACAAGACAGACAGAGGGGAAAACCAAGTTGAAATTACAAGCCCCATCTGTGGGCAAATACAGGACCTGACAAGACTTTATTCAAGGGCAAAAAAAAATACAAACTATGAAGCTTCCAGAAAGATTCTACACAACACAGCGGCAAAGTTGCATTTAAGATACATTGGAAACAGGAGAAAAATGTGGGAAATGCATGCTTGTGTTTAGGCCAAAATATTTAAAAAGAGAAATGAGGAAATATTGTAAGAAAACTAAAAACACTGTTGCATTTTTTTACAAGCGCCATTTAAAGGCAATAAAAAACAACAGAGCCAATACTATAGAACTGAAAGGAACAATAAAAGGAGAACAGGGAGGGCGCCTGGGTGACTCAGTTGGTTAAGCGGCTGCCTTCGGCTCAGGTCATGATCCCGGAGAAGGGGGATCGAGTCCGGGGGATTGAGTCCTGCGTCGGGCTCCCCGCTCAGCGGGAAGCCTGCTTTACCCTCTCTCACTCCCCCTGCTTGTGTTCCCTCTCTGGCTGTGTTTCTCTCTGTCAAATAAATAAAATATTAAAAAAACAAAAAAGGGAGAACAGGGAAAGTCAAAAGTAATTAAAGGAAGGAGAAAGGAGATGAAACTGAGGCTGGCGGGGGCACCTGGGTGGCTCAGTTGGTCTGGTGAAGTGTCTGACTCTTGATTTCAGCTCAGGCTGGGATCGCAGAGTCACGGGATTGAAGGGTCGTGGGTTCAAAGGGTCATGGGATCAAGCCCCACACTGGGGTCCACACTGGCATGGAAGCTGCTTAAGATTATCTCTCTCCCTCTCCCCTGTTCTTCTTTCTCCCCCACCCCTTTCCCATGCTCTCTGAAGGAAAGGAGAGAGAGAAAGAGAGAGAGAGAAAGAAAAGAAAGAAGAAAGGAAGGAAGAGGAGAAAGAGAAGAAAGAAAAAGGATGGAAGGATGGAAGGAAGGAAGGAAGGAAAAATCCCTAAGAACTGCTGGGTCAAAGATTCTATTATATCTTTAGGTATTCTTCCCCTTTCATTTGTTCTATTCTCATCTGTTAGAAGACTATATTCTTTTTTTTTTTTTTTTTTAAGATTTTATTTGTTTGACAGAGAGAAACACAGCCAGAGAGGGAACACAAGCAGGGGGAGTGAGAGAGGGAGAAGCAGGCCTCCTGCCGAGCAGGGAGCCCGATATGGGACTCGATCCCGGGTCTCCGAGATCATGACCTGAGCCGAAGGCAGTCGCTTAACCAACTGAGTCACCCAGGCGCCCCGAAGAATATATTCTTACATAGAAATACGAATACACAGGAAAAGGGGCTGATAGGTGATTTTCCCCTCATAGGCTTGTTTGTATTTTCCAATGTTCTACAGTGATCCCATAATACTTTTTTTTTTTTTTAAGATTTTATTTATTTGACAGAGAGAAACACAGCCAGAGAGAGAACACAAGCAGGGGGAGTGAGAGAGGGAGAAGCAGGTCTCCCGCCGAGCAGGGAGCCCGATGTGGGGCTCGATCCCGGGTCTCCGGGATCATGACCTGAGCTGAAGGCAGTCGCTTAACCAACTGAGACACCCAGGCGCCCCCCCATATTACTTTTGAAAGAGAAAAATATCCCAATAGATGTTCTAGTAAAATGAAGGAAAAAAGAGCCTTGAGCAACCTTAAAATACAACAGTAAAGCTGCCAAAAATCAATTCTGCTACGGTCAAAGGCAGCTCTCCTCATGAAGCTATTGCCCGGACAAGTCTCCTTTCCTCTCAGGATTGGCACCTTACCGTTGTTTTACAACAACCCAGCAGGCTTTCCAGAAACCCTAAAAATAGGAGTCCACTGCATGGCCATAAATTCATAGTCTGTGTATGCCTCCTCGGATTTTCCACAGGATAGGCAGGCTCGAGACTCTACCCTCCCTTCCCTATGCCAACATATTTCACTACTTTTAAATAACCTGTCAGCTTCTAAAGGTAAATATTAGGGTTAGCTCCTTCTCAGTCATCGTAATTCTCTCTTGACTAAAATGTTTGTGAATTTTAAATCTCTCAACTGAGGTATGTGTTCTGTATGAAGTGACCCTGTGGACAATGGACTCCCAGCTCCGAAAGATGGATCCCCCAGTTCCGGGGCCTCTGGAGAAAAGTCATAGGCAGGGACATGGAGACTCCAAGGAGATCCACTGACCAGAGGGTTCTGAGATCACAATGGAGGAGCAGTAAGGATTCCCTGGCAAGGTCCTGACCCTTCACGCCCAGGTAGGACTGCTCTCAGGAGCTGACATACTTCTTCTAGCCTTCAGGCACTGAAAATAAGTAACAGTGCCTTGTCACTGAATCATGTATCTTTCTTCAAGAGAACATTTAACCAACATTACCAACAAATTTTAAAATAATCCCTCCCCCCAAAATAATCCAAAATAATCCATAACTGGCAGTCCAATTTTATGGAGAGAAAACAAATTAAGTTGCGAGAGGAAAATCAGAGATTCATAAAACCACAAAGTTGGAAGAGAGCTTAAAGTCTATCTCCGCGTCTATGGACAGATGAGTACATAAGCAAAATGTGGTACACACATACATTGTGAAGGAAAGGAAAATCTGACGTGTGCTACGACATGGGGGAACTTGAAGACATTCCGTGAAGTGAAAGAAGCCAGATACAAGAAGATCACTTCAGTGGGTCTACCTCAGTGAGGTTCCTAAGGGAGTCAAATTTACAGAAACAGAAACAGAAACAGAAAAGTAGAATGGTTGATGCCAAGGAGAGGGAATGAAGAGTTATTGCTTAATAGGTCGAGAGTTTCGGGTGGGGAAGATGAGAAAGTTCTGGAGATGGATGGTGGTTGATGGTCTCATAATAATGTGAAGGTACCTAGTGCCACTGCACTATACACTGAAAAATAGCTAAAATGGTAAATTATTATGTATGTTCTACCACATTAAAAAAAATAAAACTTTTTTTTAAAAAAAGTCATTTTGCAGGGCGCCCAGGTGGCTCAGTTGGTGAAGTGTCTGCCTTTGGCTTGGGTCATGATCCCACGGTCTTGGGATCAAGTCCTGAGTGGGGCTCCCAGATCAGTGGGGAGTCTGCTTCTCCCTCTCCCTCCGCTCTTCCCCGCCCTCTGCGCTCATGCGCGCACTCTCTCTCGAATAAATAAAATCTTTTAAAAAAAAGTCATTTCACTTAATAATTCTCCCACTTAAAAAAATATATATATACATATATACACATATATACATTTATACACGTGTGTGTGTGTGTGTGTGTGTGTGTATCAACTGCTATTCAACTTACTCAAACTGCTACAAGGCAAGCTTGGAATCTAGGTGACTTGTGTTCCTATCTTGTCTGCATTAGGCCCAAACTCCAAATATACTCCTGACTTTAAAGCTTCAAGTTTATACAGACCCTTCCCTGTATGAGGACCGTCCCCAAAAGGAGTTATTTTCCCGTAAGCTGCAAAGGCCTTGCTTTGCGTTCATGTCGACACCATGGCTCCTCTCACGTGTTAGTTCTGCTTCAGCCAGGGGTTCCACTCTGAACAACAGGAGGGCTCTTCCGATTGAACAGATGGCAAAGGGCCAAAAGTGATGGTAAATTTTTGTTGTTTGTCTCAAATAACTAAAAGTGACCAGATCCAGGGCACCTAGATGGAAGGGCATGAAGCTCTTGATCTTGGGATCGTGAGTGCAAGCCCCACGTTGGACGCAGAGCTCACGATCAATCAGTCAGTAAGATAAAAATGACCGGATCCTTTTTCTTTCATCTCTGACAAATTATCCGGTGCAGGAGAGTCCCTCTGCAAGTGAGCCAGCCAGTCAGCGGGGGTGAATAAAGGTAGGGAGAGAGGTAGAAAGGGAAGCAAGCCCCTTTCTTCATTCTCACCTCAAAAACACCAAGTTCTGTTTGGGGATTCCCACTGAGTTCATATTCCTCAACCTTAGAAATGGAATAGAAAAATCCAGAAATGCTTGGGCAGAGGTCAACACTTTTTAAATTGTGACCAACAGGGTCCGTGTTTTCTTGCAGGCAAGGGCCGCACTGGGGGAAACTTTAAAACCAACAATAACAAACCACCTACCAATTGTGAAACACATGGAGAAGAGAATATTGGGTACAAAATGGAAATGGATTTTTCTAAAATGGAGTCAGATGCCCACAGGCCTTACCAGAAAACTCTAGGAATGGTTGCCTTAGTAATCAACAACATACCAGTGATTTGCAACAGCGAGCATTTCTCTTTAAAGTACTTGTGGAGAAAGCACCAAAAGGGGCTGAAAACCGTATTCTCAAGCCTTCATTCCTGTGACAAGTCCCTGTGACATGCCATGCTCTCTGTCACCACTTTGGCCTGTGCCCTCTCATTAGCCTTGCAGGCTACTCTGCCCCACTCTAGTTCTGCAACAAAATCATACCAGAATAATTTTCCTTAAATACCACACTCATCATCTCATGCCTCTGCTCAAAACCTTTTAATGGCTGTTTAAATCATCACACATCCAGAGAAAACTTTCCAGCCTGCTTCTCCAGGCCCACCATCAAGGCAGACTTGTATTCCTCCACTACCAGAAAGCACCTCAGCCTGGGCCCTCTCGGGAACTAGGTTCAAGTCCCTGGTCTGACTTTCACAGCTGTATGAACCAGACCACTTTTGTGACAGAAGGAGGCTGGGTTTTGGACAAGCCTGAGCTTGAATCCCCTCACGGTCACTTGCTAATCTGCATGGCTTGGGTAAATCCCTTCACTTCTCTGAACCTCAGTTTCCTCCCTTGAAAAAAGTGGATTACCGCCACCCACCTCCCAGGGTTGTTTCATAGGTAACACAGAGAAGAGTCTGCAAAGCATCAGCACAGTGCCCAGTCCCTGGCGGGCCCTTCTTCCCTCCGTGGGTTCCCTGACCTCGCAGCCCTGTGGCAGGAACACACACTGCAAGCAGCACTCCGAAGACAGCCAAGTGCTCTGTGGACGGTGTGCGTTATGACCACTTCTGACCTCGCACTGGGAACTCTGCCTGAAATGTTCCTTCTGCGCTCCCTTCCAGGCCATGGCAAGTCCCAGTTTCTCAGCCCACTCCAGGAGGTCAAGGGTTGCCTTCTGACTCATTCCACGTGGTTCCACATGGCTGAATGCCATCTCTGTTCTCCATCGTTTCTCTGAGCCAGGTAGGGCTTTTCCTCTGTAAGAAGACAGTAAACTCCCTGGAAATCATGTGCTGCAGACTCCCGAATGCTCCTAGGGCCTCCCTGTGCAAAGCCCCCTACCCCCACCCCCAGATGCCCTATAGACTGCCAGATACAAAGAGCGCAGCGTAGGAATTCCTATAGGCAGCCCTTAAAGGGCCAAAAATCACCAATAGGCCACCCAAGGACCAAACCAGGCCCTTAGATATAGCACTTAACACACAGTTTAACTGTTAATTAGCTGACGACTCTTAGAAATTGGAAGACGCCAGGGCGCCTGGGTGGCTCAGTGGGTTAGGCCTCTGCCTTCAGCTCAGGTCATCGTCTTGGGGTCCTGGGATTGGGGCCCGCGTTGGGCCCTCTGCTCGGCACGGAGCCTGCTTTCTCCTCTCTCTCTGCCTGCTTGTGGTCTCTCTCTTTCTATGTCAAAAAAATAAATAAAATCTTAAAAAAAAAAAAAAAGAAAGAAAAGAAAAAAGAAAAGAAATTGGAAGATGCCACATTTTGTAAACATTCTGGAAGATTTGACCTCCTGGGTCTGCAGTCCGGCATGGCTACTCCTTTGAGATGAAGGATGATCTCACCAGTTCGGCCCAGACTCCCCATTACCTCTGCACGGGATGGAGCTAGAGCAAAACGGAATTGCTTTTTACTCCTAAATCTCTACCAAAAGTTAGGAAACAAAGATACATGAGAAAGGACGTACGGTTCTAGAAAAAGGGGCAAGGAGCATGTTTCTTTGCAGAAGTCCCCCAATATAAGGAATCGAGGGTCCAGCACTAGGGTCTCGGAGCGGGTCATGAAGCCATAGCACACGCAGCTGTCCCTATACCTCTGCCCACCCTCAGCTATCAGGGGCAGCCCTCTCCCATTTGCTCCCACTACTCATGTCTTGGATGACTTTTTTTTTTTTTTTTAACTTTTTTCTCTAGAATCTTGTCAATTCTGCCCTTTCACAGAAATGCTAACCTTTCAGATGATCAGCCAATCTGGAGCTCCTCTGGGTTAGGTCAGCAAACCACAGCCTGGAAATGTCCCTGGAGTCCTAGGACCTTGGCTGTTTTCACCCTGTTGGCTGCTCAAAGGGCTCTTTCTTTGCTGCCATAGACATTCTTTCCTGGGGTAGGGAAAGACTGTGTGTGTGTGTGTGTGTGTGTGTGTGTGTGTGTGTGTTGGGGGAACTGGGTTCACTAAAAGGAGACAAGGGGTTGATGGATTGCAAGTGTTTGAAAATTCAGAAGGCCGTCTTCTGAGAAATGAATTCGCTCTTTTCCAAGACTGTCTGGTGTGCCCAAGACCTGAGTCTGCCCTGTCTCCAGTAATATACCCCAGCTGAGAAATTCCTGCCAAAGACAGGCCATATTTGCTTCCCAAACGTGTCTTTAAAATGTGATCAACCAGGTGATTCTACCACTCGCTAGCTCTGTGGGCACATCTTCTCATCTCCCTGGGCCTCAGTTTCCTCATCTGTGAAATGGGGGTAACAGTGCCTACCTCACAGGTTCTTGTGAAAATTAAACGCGACAGCACGAGGAAGTAGTTCCCACACTGGTGCCCTGCGCTGGGAAGAAACCTCCGCGTGACAGCCTGGGTTTGCTATAGACAGTTCAGCCCAGCCGCGGGGGCAGGTTCTGGAAGCAGAGGGCCAAGCCCAGATACTGGCTCAACCACAGATCAGCGTGACTGGCAAAACTACTCGGTCCAACAGTGCCTCCATCAAAGATTATGTTGAGACAGGGAAGCTGAAGGGACCCCATGAAAGGAAAAGCTGTTTTCGCCTTTGCTTCTCTTCCAGCTTCTGTTCCTACTCGGACCAGCACCTCCACTTTCCACCTGCCTTAACAAAGGTCTACCTTGTAAAGGCCAGGGAATTAATGATTTCTCTGCAGTCTTCCAGGACAATAGAGAACTGAGGAGTGTCCCGTGAGGTCCCCATGAATGTTTTTCAAGACCATGAACTCCAAACACTTTGAAGCAAGACCCCTGGCTCCAAGGCATAAATGACTTATGGGGGATCCCTGAGCACTCATCTTTGTTCAACCAACTCCTAGATGCCTGAGAGAACATGGACGCCGGACTACTGTCCTCAGTAAAAACTCTAGACCCAACGCAAAGACAAGACTCATGCACCTTTTCCTTTCTGAGCCTCCCAGATGCTCTGTATTTGTTCTCCCTAGATCTCCAATAAACTCTTTTCGCTCTTCCTCTCAGCTCGAGCTTGATTTCCATCCTGTAGGAAGCCAAGGGCCCTTTTGGCTGGTCCTGCAGGACCCTGCTCAGGGTTGTCAGACCTGGCCTCTGCATGAATGTGACAATTTAAGTAAACACATACAAAGTACTCAGACAGGTTCTGGCAGAGTGCACACCCAGTAAATGGAAGCTATAATCCTTCCCCTTATGATGATTCTTTATTCTCAGCATCCCCTTCATTTATGGGTCTCATTCTAGATCACAAAGCACTCGATACCTGAGTATAGTGGTGATCTAAAATCATATTAATACCAATAAGCATCAGGGCCTGTCTGAGATGGACCAGAGCTGCTGATTACTGGGCCTCATATGGGAAGAATTCATCTCACAGCTACTCTGGACTATGTATGAATGACGGACTACTCACCTTCTCAGACATTATGGGCAGGCAGAATGGGATTCCCATGCATTCAACTAATTTTGTATGTGCACGTCCTATGTGGTATATGCTGGGAACACAACAGTGACAAGCACGGGGAATATGCATTTTTAAAAGCTTCCCAGCTGACTCTGAATATCCGCCAGCGTTGAAAACTTACCACTGGATGTTTCTCTTGTAATATGATCTTCAGCCAAATCTAACAGAACTAGGTCCCAACACCATTCCCTGCCTCTCCGCACTGCTTCCTGAGGTTGAGAAGTGTATTCCCTACAAGAATATGGGATCCGCACTTAAGAACCAGGGCACCTGGGTGGCTCTGTCATTGAGCGTCTGCCTTCGGCTAGGGTCATGATCCGGGAGTCCCAGGATCGAGCCCCGCATCAGACTCCCTGCTCAGCGGGGAAGCCTGTTTCTCCCTCTCTCACTCCCCCTGCTTGTGCTCCCTCTCTGGCTGTGTTTCTCTCTGCCAAATAAATAAATTAAAAGCTTAAAAAAAAAAAGAACAGGAAGAACAGAGATGAAGTCTCCTCCCTCCTGGCCTCCTTTGCTAGCAAGACCTCCTTCCTCAATCTGGAAACCGCAGCAAAATGAAGGCCCTCCACCCACGCCCACCTCCCCCACCCCTGGGAGTCTGGAAGCAGCAGCTGAGGCAGGTACAAGCAGACATCACCCATCCTGAGGCCCCGGGAGTGCAGGCCGAACACCTTGTGATAACAGCCGTTTGGCCAGCAGCTTCTGGGAGAGGATAATGCTGGAGCCAAACAGCTCTGGCAGCCAGAAGCAATTCGCCCCAAGTATTGGTCCTGCTTGAAGGCAGAACAATTAGTGGGTTGATGACAGCCTGAAGCTTGAGAAATCATTTTTTTAAAAAAGAAGGGAAAGCCGGATTGCTTAAAAGCAGCCCTTTAACTCAGAAGGCAGTTCCATCCACCTTACAAATTCAATGCCCTCTGAGTACATATCCATCTGTCACAGCAGGGAATCTTTTAACTAGCAAAAGAGCAAGAGAAGGAATTCAGATCAACACCACCGGCTCTGGCAAAAAAGCTGGTGCAGATTCACCCCTTTCCCTCGAGGCAGGAAAGAATCAAGGAAGAATTTCAAAATCTTTTTATACAATTAAAGAAAGGGATCCGGTGGGGGAAGGGAGCAAGGACAGAGATCAAGAAGCTTAAGGCTTGCTATTTTCAGCTCAAAATAAATCATGATAAGAAAGGAGTAAAAGGTGTGATTTTATTTTTAAGATCTAATCTGAGGCAGGAACAGTACTGAGGGTTTGGGGTGAGGGAAGGGTGGGCTGAGCAAAAGGTCAGGTCACCTTTCACCCCTCCTCCAGGCCCCCAAAACAAAACCAGAGCTTGTCATATGCTTCCAGGATTTTACAGTCTTGAATTACAGCTTTCAAATAATTCAGATTCCACTCTTAACAAATTTCAGAGATGTCAGGCAGATCACAAAGAAAATCCAGCAACACACACCAAAAAGAACTGTATACAATCAAGATGGCAGCAGAGAAAAGAACAAGACAATATGGTAATTTTGGCACAAGCGGACCAGCAAATTACACACCAAACCAACAAAAAGGGCTCCGTAAGAAATATACCTTCATAGGGCACCTGGGTGGCACAGGCAGTTCAGCGTCTGCCTCTTGGTTTCAGCTCAGGTCATGATCTCACAGGGTCTCAGTATCAAGCCCTGGGGCTCCACGTTCATCGGGGAGTCTGCTTGAAGATTCTCTCCCTCTGCCCCTTTCCCCACTTGTGTTCAGTCTCTCTAAAATAAATAAGTCTTATATATGTATATATACACACACACATTCATGATTTTCCAAAATGACTTTAGCATCCACTATTGTCAACGATCCCTTTCTAGAAGTCTAACTCTTAACATGTTCCACTCATGCTCCTGATTGTTTATGAAGCCAACGCAAAGTAAAATGGGTAGAACCCTAGCACTGTGCATTATTAAAAAGCATTTCCTCGGCAGAGCCAATTAAGTTCTTTGAAAATACACATCAGTGGGCTGCGGGGCCATTTCAAGGTCTAAAAGTATTAGGCCTGGCGGCCCATGGTTGGGCTGGGTCTGGTGCTTCCTTTCAGCAGAGTACGACCCCATTTTCGTTTTTCCTCCTCAGATACTTTCTTTAAATCAATTTCCTCAAAAATGCACGTATGCTAATCTATGCTCACACACACACACACACACACACACACACACACGCATGTGCGCACATAAAATGGATCTTTTTCCCCAAAAAAGCTTTTCTCCTTATTTTAAGATTTACCAGCGCATCACTCATGAGATTAGAACTTCCTAACAATGGCAAAGTTGGAGATGAAGTGTTGGAGCCACGGCCCTCAGGAACGAGACTGTAGTTTCTGCAACCTATTCTCCATGGAGATGGCCAAGTTCTCTTTCCGCAGACATGGGCGGTTCAATCTGGAGTCTTTTTCAATAAATGCATTTTAAAAATGTGAGCCGGGGGGGTGTCTGTCAGTTGTGGGGAAACAAAACTCCTGCTTACAGGCACTCTCAAGGCGGAGGCTGGCAACCCCACTTCCATGTATGGAAGTGAACGAAAGCAGAAAAACCTCAGGCATGATTCTGGGCAGGGCTGGGGGGTGGGGGCAACATTCCTCATAGTAAAGCCAGTCCTGGTCCAGAAGGATGGGCTATGCTGGCCTTGCCACCCTGCCCTTGGCCTGGGCTCCCACAGATTCTTTAGTGGAAAGGCCATTAGGGCAGAAAGGATGGGGAGCAGCAGAACAACGGGCCCAGACCAGTCAATAGGCACAAGGTACCCAGGAAGCGGAGGCTCATCTGCTCTGGAAGCTTGGGATGGAAGGGGCCAGGCCGGCCCAGGAGCAAAGGCTGGCCGGGAAACCCAGCGCTCCTTGGCTCACGCGCGCACTGACCTCAGCGCACTGGAATGCGGAGTTCTCCACAATTTGCCATCCATCACCATTGCTCTCACAAGGCCAGCACTGAAGGAAGGGTAGATTTTTGTGTGTGGTCTAAGAGACTCCGGACCAAGGCTGAAAGGACAGTGCCCCACTTCTTGCTGGGGCAAGTGTGGAAGTTGCAAACAAGTTCAGGTCACACTGGGGGGGTGGGGAGCACCCTGCAGGTCCCATTGACTCTCTGACTCTGGGTAAGTAACTTCAGGGCTCTGTCTCAGTATCCTCATCTGTGCAATGGGGATAAGAACAGCAGGGGCCCTGTGGGGCTATTGTATAAAGCCTGTAGTGCTGTGCCCAGCACCAAAATAAATGATACAGGATGTTAAGTATCGCTCTTCACAATAATAAAGTGTAAAAATCGCTCACTGAAGACTGAGAGCACCCTGCCTAAATTTATAAATCCTAATGGTACTTTTTCAGCTTTTCTTACATTGCCCATTCACACAGTTAGTTGCTCGCCCTCTCTGTGATACACCTTCCCTTGGCTCTTTGACCCCCACTGTACCCCTTACTCTGTTCCTTTGCTGTTTTGTCCCCAGATCCCTGCTGGTGCTCCCCAGGACCTCCCCTCCACACCCCAAACACCCGCCCATTTATCCTGTCTGGGCTGGTGACAAGGCCATTAACTCCTTCGCCTCCTTCCTATCTTACCCTGTCTTAGCTCAGGCTGCCATTAACAAAACAAGGGAAACTAGAAAGTACTTTACCAGCAGACACTGATTTCTCACAGTTCTGGAGGCTGTGAAACCCAAAATCAGAACGCTCGCAGATTCGGTGTCTGGTGAGAGTTCTTTTCCTGGTCCACAAACCACTGCCTCGCACGACGCCATGGGGGAGAGCAAGCTCTCATCTCAGAAGGGCATGGATTCCATGATGAGGGCCCCATCTCATGTCCTCATGGAAACCTAATTACCTCCTAAAGGCCCCATCTCCGAACGCCATCCTACTGGGGGCTAACTTGCACGCTGACATTTGGGAGGACATAAACACTGGCAATGCTTCATTCTACTGCGTTTCGCTTGACTGCGCTTCGCAGACTGTGCGGTTTTTAATAATGCGGGTCTGTGGCAAGCCTGTGCTGAACAAGCCTATCAGTGCCATTTTTCTAAAAGCATCTGCTTGCTTTGTGTCTCTGTGTCACATTTTGGCAATTCTCGCAATATTTCAAACTTTTCCAATATTATTATTATTATTATTATTATTTAATTTGGGAGAGACAGAGTAAGAGAGAGCACAAGAGGGGAGAGGGTCAGAGGGAGAAGCAGACTCCTTGCTGAGCAAGGAGACGGACTCGGAACTCGATTCCAGGACTCCAGGATCATGACCTGAGCCGAAGGCAGTCACTTAACCAACTGAGCCACCCAGGCGCCCCAATATTATTATTTTTGAATTGCTGCGATCTCATGATGATAAAACGTTAATGGATGAAGAGGTGCTTCTTGTGGATGAGCAAAAAGAAAGTAGTTTCTTGGGCGCCTGGGTGGCTCAGTTGGTTGAGCAACTGCCTTCGGCTCAGGTCATGATCCCGGAGACCCAGGATTGAGTCCCACATCGGGCTCCCTGCTCGGCGGGAAGCCTGCTTCTCCCTCTCTCACTCCCCCTGCTTGTGTTCCCTCTCTGGCTACGTTTCTGTCAAATAAATAAAATCTTTAAAAAAAAAAAAAAAGAAAGTTTCTTGAGAAGGAATCTACTCCTGGTGAAGCTACAGTGAAGACTGTTGAAACGACAACAAAGGATTTATTTTTTATTTTTATTTTTAAAGATTTTATGTTATTTATTTGACAGAGGGCCTGTGTGAGAGAGAAAGAGAGCATGAGAAGGGGAAGAGTCAGAAGAAGCAGGCTGCCCACCGAGTAGGGAGCCCCAGGTGCGACATGATCCCAGGACTGCAGGATCATGACCTGAGCCGAAGGCAATCAATCGTCTAACCAAGCCACCAAGTTGCCTGAGCCACCCAGCATCCCCCCCCCCCCCCCCGACAACAAAGGATTTAGAATATTACATAAGGTCGGTTGACAAAGCAGTGGCAGCGTTTGAGAGGATGGACTCCAATTCTGAAAGAAGCTCTGCTATGGATCAAATGCTATCAAATAGCACCACAGGCTACAGAGAGCTCATCGGTGAAAGGAAGGGTCAGTCGATGCAGCAAACCTCAGTGTGGTCTTATTCTAAGAATTGGCCACAGCCGCCCCAACCTCACAGCCGCCACTCTGATCCATCAGCAGCTGTCAACGCAGCGGCAAGACCTTCCACTGGCAAAAAGACAACAACTCACTGAAAGCTCAGACAGGGTTTGCATTTTTTAGCAATAAAGTATTTTTAATTAAGGTATGTACATTTTTTAGACATGCTATCGCACACTTAGCAGACTACAGTATAGTACACACGTAACTTTTTTTTTTAAAAGATTTTATTTATTTGCAGAGAGAAACACAGCCAGAGAGGGAACACAAGCAGGGGGAGTGAGAGAGGGAGAAGCAGGCTTCCCGCCGAGCAGGGAGCCCGATGTGGGATTCGATCTCGGGACTCCAGGATCATGACCTGAGCTGAAGGCAGTCGCTTAACCAACTGAGCCACCCAGGCGCCCACACACGTAACTTTTATATGCACTGGGAAATGAAAATTCATTCGACTCGCTTTCTGGCAGTGGTCTGGAACAGATCCTGCCGTGTCTCCGCGGTCTGTCTCTTTCAGTCCACAGCAGCCTCCAAAGTCAAGGACACAGCCACGGGTTCCACCTCCAAAGCCTTATCGGACCCACTTCCCTCCCTCCATTCCCATCCCCACTGACCTGTGTAGCTCCCTCACCATCTTTGCCCCTCCATCCAACGCTGACCACTAGAAATGCGGGCCTTCCTGACTTGACAGTGGTTTGATTTTTTGACTTTACAATGGTGCAAAAGTGATAAGCTTTCAGTAGAACTCGTACTTGGAAATTTGACTTTGGATCTTTTCCCGGACTGGCGATATGTGGTGTCTCCTCTCTCATGAGGCAGGGCAGAGGCCCCAAACCCCAAACCTAAGCTCCCAGCCAGTCACTCCATTGCCAGCGTCTTCAAACACTTACAGCCATTCAGCACTCATACAACCACTGCTTTTTACGTTTAGTATTTAATCAATTGCAAGAGATAGTCAACACTTTATTACAAAACTGGCTTGGTGTTTGATGATTTTGCCTAGCCGTAAGTGTTCTGAGCCCATTTAAGGTAGGTGAGGCTCAACTATAGCAGGTTAAGTGCATTAAATGCATTTTCAACTTATGATGGGGTTTATTAGGACAATCTACACGCAGTTTGAAACTTTTTAGTAGCCACTAAAAAGTAGAAAGAATCTGATGAAATAAGTTTTAATAATGTATCTTACTTAACCCAAGGTAACCAAAAGATGATCATTCCAATATGCAACTGATTAAAATCAAAACGTTATTAATGAGATAGCTTCCATTCTTTTCTTGGTACCACATCTCTGACATCTGGTATATATTTAACATGATACATCTCATTTAGGACCAGCCACATTTCAAGGTACTCAATGTCACACATGGCTAGAAGCTACTGCAGTGTTGCTCTAGTCTCTTCCCCTCAAGTCCATTGTCTACAGGGCTACAATGGTTATCTAATCTGATTATGGAAGGTCCCTTCTTAGAATGCAACAGTGGCTCCCATCAGGACACAGCCCGCACCCTAATGTCCCTTTGCTTTCTGCCTCCTCCCCCCCCCTCCCGCTTGCCCATTTAGCCTGGTCCCTCACCGTTCACTCCCACCTCTCATCTTGGGCTCCAGCAATGAGGAACTGCAAAATGCAGATTGCATAACAGTGAGTATGATAGGATACTAACTTTTTTTAAGATTTTATTTTTAAGTAGTCTCTAGACCCGATGTGGGGCTCGAATTCACAACCACAAGATCAAGAGTTGCACACTTCAACGACTGAGCCAGCCAGGCGCCCCTAATTTTATTTTAAACATATTTATTTTTAAAGATTTTATTTTTGTATTTGACAGTGAGAGACAGCGAGAGAGGGAACACAAACAGGGGGAGTGGGAGAGGGAGAAGTAGGCTTCCCACTGAGCAGGGAGCCCAATGCAGGGCTCAATCCTGGGACCCTGGGATCACGACCTGAGCTGAAGGCAGACACTTAACGACTGAGCCACCCCAGCACCCTTAAACATATTTGTGTGTGGATAGCTATAAAAAAATGAAAGTACAGATGACAGAAAACATTTGCATAGAAAAAAACTCCAAAAAGATAGGGCGCCTGGGTGG
Organism: Spilogale gracilis; assembly: GCA_004023965.1. NCBI lineage: Eukaryota > Metazoa > Chordata > Mammalia > Carnivora > Mephitidae > Spilogale > Spilogale gracilis. The sequence goes on from PITA01004773.1 coordinate 115,863, forward strand.
CTCAGTTGGTTAAGCGACTGCCTTCGGCTCAGGTCATGATCCCGGAGACCCGGGATCGAGCCCCACATCAGGCTTCCTGCTCGGCGGGAAGCCTGCTCCTCCCTCTCTCACTCCCCCTGCTTGTGTTCCCTCTCTGGCTATGTTTCTCTCTGTTAAATAAATAAAATCTTAAAAAAAAATTTAAAAAAGATAAGCACCAAGATTTAAGAAATCATGACCTGTGTCTGGCAGAATCTGGATGATTCTGAGAAAATTTCCTTCTGCAAATTTCTATTTTTCTGATTTTTTTTTATAACCCCACAATTAACAAAGGTAGTGGGAATAAAGGAACTTGCTGAAGGCATTGGCCCTAAAGCCAAGCACAATTAGATTATAAAGGTTGCTCTGCATGTTTATTTGGTCAATCATTATTCATGAATTCCATATTTGTAAATCTGCCTACTTGCTCAAATTTATCAGTGACCCTCAAATCGATCTAGTGATGCCTCTGCAGTCCTTCACAGACATGCACTGTTGAAAAATGCGTCACCCCCTACCACACATGTCCCAGAGGTGGTCAAACTAGGCAGCACGCTGCCTCCTTGTTTCGGCTCGTCCCGTAAACCAGGGTCCCTTGCATGGTCCAGTTAGCGCCACATTTTTTCGCATTTCTGTGCATTTTGTTGGTGATCTCACTGTTTAAAATGACCCCCAAGCATCGTGCTGAAATGTTGTCCACTGTGCCTGAGCACAAGAAGGCTGTGCTGTGGCCTAAAGAGAAAGATAAAGCTTCGTTCAGACTGCTGTGGCCGTAAGTTCGATATTACTGAATCGATGGTCTGTGTTGAATGTGGTGTCGTGAGGCAGAAAGATGAATAAAACAAGTTCTGTGCATGGTCCCAGGGAGGGAGGTGACCGCACATGCACACGGTGACCACGGCTCTGTGCCCTATCACCTCTCTGGAGAGCAAACTGCAAAGCACCGCTTCAAGAAGGCTGTGCAGGGTTTCTGAAAGTATTTTAAAACACACCAAGATGATACATTAATAAGAACTGGCTTGAGCAATGATTCCCACCCTGAAGTTTCAAGACATCTAAATTCTCCTAGTGCAATCGCTGGTCTGGTGCAGCAACCCCCCTTTCCAAACCCAAGGCCGCAGCCAAGTGTGTGTCGGGGGGGGGGAGGGCGGCTCTGTGCTGACTGTGCTCTTCTCTCCTCTGGCTTCCATCTTCCTGCTCAGGTCATAAAGACCTCCTGGAGACAGAGGGCAAGTTCCCGCGACCCCAGGCTCCATGGCGAGGTACCTCGGGGTTCAGGTCCCAGTGATCCCTCAACACGGGAAGGGCGCTAACTTTCTGGACAGGCCCCAAGATAACATGCCTCCTCTCCCTTCCCTGCAGGCCCAACAGGAAAAAATACCATGGCTGCCAAGTCATCCGAATGGAATTTCTCTTTCACACTTAGGAGCCTCATCAGCCTGGACTCACAAATTGAAACACCTGGCTCCTTTTAAATTCCTTCCTTTACAGGGCCCATGTCTCAGCCTTGGTAATCCGCCTCTTAAGTGTTCACTGCTGTTGTTTCGCGAAGTAACGTGTTTGTTTTTTCGGCGATGAATTACAGCCACTTGAGGCTTTCCACGGAGGAGGTCTGAGTGGCACCCCGGGCCTGACCCCAGTCCTTCCCCAGGAAAGTGGCTCTGCTCGCAGGCACAGGCTCCTGGGACCGGGAAAAATCACAGTCCTGCTGTCTACAGGCCAAGATCCACAAAATCACTCGGGAAAAATAGGACTGTGGCATTTCCCTCTTTTCAGGATGCTTATCTCTCTGTGCTAGGAGCAAAATCTGGCAATGTCCTATGGATGCTGCTGGCCTTTTTTTAAAGTGCTACCAGGAAGGATATCAAGGAGCGGGAGACCTGGGCCCTAGATGCTGGTCAGCAATGTGGTGGCGTTCGCTCCAGGCCGTAGTTTCCTCAGCTGTAAACCAAGAGAGTGATTATATAATCCCCAACATCCTTTCCGGATTAACCTCCAAAGACCCCCTTGCCTTGGGCACCTGGGTGGCTCAGTGGGTTAAAGCCTCTGCCTTCCGCTCAGGTCATGATCTCAGGGTCCTAGGACAGGGAGCCTGCTTCCTCCTCTCTGCCTGCTTGTGATCTTTCTCTGTGTCAAATAAATGAATAAAATCTAAAAAAAAAAAAAGACCCCGTTGCCCAATATTATATAATAAGAGCATTTGTTTAATTATGATTTAAGCACAAATATACAGAAGAATGTACGTCTCTGTTAACCTTGAGACTCGCCTTGATGCTTGGAATTCTAGTCCTCTTTCTCCTTGTCTCCTGCCAACTCTTGGATTCTTGGTCCCAACCTCTTCATTCTTTCAATAAATATCTGCGCCTAATATTCATTAATAAGTTACACCAAACGTATTAAGGATGAATAACATAATGATGAAGGGCATAGAGTCCCTGCCCCGAGCAATACTCTGGTCGGACAGCACACTCAACAGTCACCACCGCCTGACCAGCTGTCACGGGCCACCCACTGCGCTGAGCGCTTCTTCAATTCTTCGGCATCTTCAAACTTCCATAGCGGCCCTACAAGGTAGTACTGCTATCATTCCCATGTTACAGGTGGGGAAATAGACTTGGAAAGATCAGAGTACCTCGCCCGAGGCCTCAATGTTAGAGAACCAGGAGAGAGAGGTCTGAGCCAGGTCAGCCACGAGATGGGTCAGCCTCTCCGGCTGCTGTCTGACTAGGTCACAGCTGTCTGACTCAGTTCTTGGAGCTTCTGTCGGCAACCCCCTCCCTATTACAATCAACTCCCCAAACATCCCCCTCAGGTCATATATAAATGTGTGCACATGTGTGTGTGTGTATATATACACACACATATATATCTCATGCCTTATCTCCCCAGGAAAATTAAAATTAAAAATGCCCTTGAGAGCAGGGACTTGGTCACTAATTTCACTGCATCCCGACGCTGCCTGAGGCCAATGAGAAACGCAAAAAGCACGTGAATGCCCCAAGCTGACCAGGGTCAATACAAAGCAATGGAAAGCGCAGGCTTGATTTTATAGTATGGGTGCATACTAAGTGAGAAATCCAGCTCGGGAGCCTCTTAGTCCTTGTCATCGCTCCCCCCTCTCCCCAACACTACACAGTAGTGGAAAATTCCCAGAGAAATTTATTTTCCTTTATTTCACATACAGAAGCCATAACCCAGGGTTTCTTCTATATGGTCTAATGAAGCACATTAGAAAATGCATTTCTACAAACCTGGTCCGTGATGAGGTTCTTGGGTTTGACTTTGACCTCTCTGATACGAAGGCATCTGTTTCTTACTACCTGCCATGTCCGGAATCCAGACCTTCTTTTCTCATTCCAAGCCCAGACCTTGAGAGAGGCCACTATCCCTGTGTAAGCAATCAGCTTCCCAGAGTCTTCACACACACGAAATGGCCCTTCCAAATCACAATCACCTGAAATGTACTCTCCTGACCACCTGCCAACAGAACTTTTGTTTTCCTTATAAAAGGTAACAAGGCTCTCCCTGACGGTCACTCATCAACTTCCAAGCAGGCAGGTCTCAGGGTGTCTCTCTCTCTCTCTCCCCACCTGGTACTTGGTACTTACTCTCTCC
>PITA01004774.1:0-119094 GCA_004023965.1 Spilogale gracilis
TCTTTTCTCTCTCTCTCTTATTTTTCCAACAGATATCTAAATGCTATAGCATGATTTGTCATAAAGGCTATCCTTCCCCCTTTCAATTGCTTCTGAACCTTTGTCAAAAATCAGTAGGATATATGTAGGGGTCTATCTCTGGGGTCTCTATTCTGTTCCACTAACCTAGGTGTCTATCCTTCCATCAAAACCACACTGTCTTGATTACTATAGATATACAATAAATCTTAAATTCAGCAGAGAGATTCCTCTCACTTTTTCTTCCTTTTCAAGATGGTTTTAGCTATTCTAGGACTTATGCCTTTCCATATAAATTTTAAAATAAACATAATATTTCTACAAAAATCCTTCCTTGGATTTTGCTAGGAATTGCATTTAACTGACATATCAATTTAAGCAGAATTGACATCATTACCATGTGTCAATTCATTTAGGTCTTCTTTGATTTCTTTCCTAAGCATATTGTAATTTTTCATAATACACATCCTTTTAATCTTTTGTTCAGTTTATACCTAAGTATTTCACTTTCATGAAGCAATTTTAAATTGTATTTTATTTTTAATATTGGTTTTTATACATTTGTTCTTAATCTATAGACATATGGGTTGATTCTTGTATTTTGCAACAATGCTGAGCTCACTTATTAGTTCTGGAAGGAATTTTGTAGATTTTTTGGGGGGGTGTCCCACATAGACAGTCATCTCATCTGCAAAGAGAGAGAGTTGTACTTCTTTCTGCTTAATCTGGATATTTTAAAATTTTGTTTGTTAACTGCAGTGGTTAGAACACCCAAAATTATACTCAATTAGTTGGTGAGAGGAGACATCTATTCCACATTCCTGATCTTAGATTTTGTACATTCATTTGTACACCATAACCTATGAAGTTCCGTATAGATTTTTTATAAATTCTCTTTATAATTTGAGCTTGTCCCCTCTTTTTCTAACTTGATGAAAGGGTTTGGGTGGAGTTTCTTTTCCATGTATGGTTGCTGGATTTCTTCAAATGCTCTTTCTGCATCAATTGAATGAAAATATCATTTTTGTTTATTAACCTATTGATTATGTTGGATCACACTGACTGATTTTCAAATATCAGTCTTTCATACCTGGGCTATTTTCAATACCTCATATACGGGGAATTGTACCATGAAGAATTATAAAACAAAAGAAAATGACGGTAAAATGCTTAGTATAGGATCTGGTACATAGCATACACTCCATAAGGGGACGTTTTTACTATTATTATTAATTTCTGTACTTTGCTCTCTCTGTTTCCCAGACCAAAATACCCCTCATCCTTACTTCTCTTTCTTCATTTGAACCCTACCCACCTTTTCCTGAGAAAGCAGACACAAAAGATTCATAATTCTTTTCCATCACTGACCATTTAACTATACAGCTCATTTGGCTCATGCTTGGCAAGCATATTGTATAGTAAGAACTCAGTTCCACATCTGTCGGATACCAAAACCTTTTTTTAAGCAGCTTTACTGAGATATAATTCACATGCCACTTAATTTATCTATATGAAGTGTGCAATTCAATGGATGTTAACATATTCATAGAGTTGTCCATTCATCTCCACAATCTTTAGACCACTTAGACCCCCAAAATAATCCCACTCTCCACAGTCATCAAAACCCCAGATCTCCCACCCCCTGCAGAGCATACACACAACAACTAACCTACTTCTTGTTTCTACAGATTTCCCTATTCTGGAAATTTCACAAAAATGAAATCATACAATATAAGATTGTCTGTGATTTCCTTCTCTCATTTACTACAATGTTTTTAAGGTTTGTCCAAGTTTGTGCATATATTTATATTTCATTTCTATTCATTACTGAATAATATTCCAGTGTGTGCTTGTAACATCAAAGACTTTTAAATTGTGCTTCTTGGAAAGAGAGACCAAAGGCAACAAAGATTAGAAAGGAACACAGACAATATACAGGAACAGTGACTTTATAGGTAATACAATGGCACTAATTTCATATTTACCAATAATTACTTTGAATGTAAATGGACAAAGTGCTCCAATCAAAAGACTTAGGGTATCAGAATAGATAAACCAGACTCACTGATATGCTGCTTCAAGAGACACAGTTTAGACCCAAAGACACCTACAGATTGAAACTGAGGGGGGTGGAGAACCATCTATCATGCTAATGGACATCAAAGGAAACCAGAGTAGCTATAAGGGAAACTAGATTTTTAAAACAAAGACTGTAATAAGAGATGAAGAAGGACACTAAATCATAACTAAGGGACCTATCTATCAAGAATATCTAACAATTGTAAATATTTGTGTTCTTAACCTGGACATCGGGAGCAACCAAATATATAAATCAATTAATAAAAAACTTAAAGAAATCTATTGATAATAATACAATAATAGTAGGGGACTTTAATACCCCAATCACATAATGGACAGATCATCTAAGCAGAAGATCAAGGGGCACCTGTGTGGCATCTGCCTTCAGTGCAGGTCATAATCCCAGTGTCCTGGGATCAAGCCCTGTGTCTTGTTCAGCAAGAAGTCTTCTTCTTCTTCCTCTTTCCCCTCCCTACTCATACTCTCTCTCTTAAATAAATAAATAAAATATTTAAAAAACAAGCAAAAGATCAATAAGGTAACAACAGGTTTGAATAAAACACTGGACCAGATGGACTTAACAGATACATTCAGAGCATTTCACCCTAAAACAGCAGAATACATATTCTGTTCAAGTGTGCATGGAACATTCTCCAGAATAGATAACACATTGGATCACAAAGCAGGCCTCAACAAATACAAAGATTCAGATCAGACCATGTGTACTTTCAGATCTCAACACTATGAAATGTGACGCCTACCACAGGAAAAAAATTGAAAGACCACAAGTGCATGGAGGTTAAAGAACGTCCTTCTAAAGAATGAATGGGTCAACCAGGAAATTAAGAAATAAATTTTAAAAATACATGAAAGCAAGTGAACATGAAACATGACAGTCTAAAAACCTTTGGGAACCAACAAAGGCAGTCAAAAGAGGAAAGTACATAGAAATACAGACCTTCCTTAAGAAGAAAGGTCACACATACACAACCTAACCTTACATATGAAGGAACTGGAAAAAGAACAGCAAAGAAAGCCGAAATCAAGAAGGAGAAGGGAAATAATGAAGATTAGGGAGAAATCAATAATATAGAAATAAAAGAAAAGCAAACAGTACAACAGATTAAGGAAATGGGGAGCTTATTCTTTGAAAGAATTAACAAAAGTGACAAACTCCTAGCCAGACTTATCAAAAAGAAAATAGAAAGGACCCAAATAAATAAAATCATGCATGAAAGGAGGAGATTACAACCAATACCACAGAAATACAAACAAGTATAAGAGAATATTATGACAAATTAATATGCTAACAAAATGGGCAATCTGGAAGGAATGGATGAATTCCTAGAAACATAGACTACCAAAACTGAAATAGGAAGAAATAGAAAAATTTAACAGACTCAGAACCAACAAAGAAACTTAATCAGTAATAAAAATCTCCCAACAAACAAGAGTCCAGGGCAGATGGCTTCCCAGGTGAATTCTACCAGACATTTGAAGAATAATTAATACTTATTCTTCTGAAGCTGTTCCAAAAAATAGAAATGGAAAGAACACTTCCAAATATATTCCATGAGGCCACCACTACCTTGATTTCGAAACCAGACAAAGATCTGACTAAAAAGGAGAATGACAGACCAATATCCCTGATGAATATGGATGCAAACATTCTCAAAAGATACTAGCTAATAGAATCCAAGAGTACATTAAAGAATTATTGTCCCTGATCAAGTGGGATTTATTCCTGGGCTTGCATAGGTGATTCAGTATTCACAAATCAGTCAACATGATACATCACATTAATGAAAGAAAGGTTAAGAACCATATGGTCCTCTGAATAGATGCAGAAAAGGTATTTGACAAAATACAGCATCTTTCTTGATAAAAATCCTCAAGAGAGTAAAGAAAGAAGGAACATACCTCAAAATTATAATGGTCATATATGGAAGACTCACAGCTAAAATCATCCTTAATGGGGAAAAACTGAGAGCTTTTTCCTTAAGATCAAGAACAGGACAGGGATGTCCACTCTCACCACTATGGTTCAACATAGTACTGGAAGCTCTGGACTCAGCAATCAGACAAAAAAAAGAATTAAAAGGCATCCAAATCGAAGTGAAACTTGCACTCTTTGCAGATGCCATGATATTCTATGTTGAAAACCTGAAAGGGGACACCTGGGTGGCTCAATCTGTTAAGCATCAGATTCTTGATTTTGGCTCAGGTCATGACCCCAGGGTCATGAGACTGAGCTCCGTGTCAGGCTCTGTGCTGGGTGTGGAAACTGCTTAGGATTCTCTCTCTCCCTGGGGTGCCTGGGTGGCTCAGTCAGTGGGAATCTGCCTTCAGCTTGGGTCAGGATCATAGGGTCCTGAGACCAAGACACTTGTCAGGTTCCCTGCTCAGTGGAGAGCCTGCTTCTCCCACTCCCTCTGCTGTTCCCCACGTTTGTACTTCTTCACTCTTTCTCTCAAATAAAAAAAATCTTTAAAAATAAAATTCTCTCTCTCCCTGCCCCTCTTCCTCTCCCTCCTCATGCTGCTCATTCTCTCTTTCTCTCAAAAAAAAAATAAAGGCAAAAAAAAACCCCAAAAGACTCCACCAAAAAATTGCTAGAACTGATACATGAATTCAGCAAAGTTGCAAGATATAAAAATCAATGTATAGAAATCTGTTGCATTTCTATACACCGATAATGAATCAGGAGGAAAGGAAATCAAGAAATTGATCCCATTTATAGTTATACCAAAAACCATAAGATACCTAAGAATAAACCTAACCAAAGACATAGAAGATCTGTACTCTGAAAACTATGGAACATTTACAAAAGCAGTTGAAGAAAACACAAAAAAATGGAAAAACAGCCCATGCTCATGGATCAGAAGAACAAATAGTACCAAAATGTCTATACTGCCCAAAGCAATCTACACATTCAATGCAATCCCTATCAAAATAACACCAGCAATTTTCACAGAGCTAGAACAAACAACTCTAAAATTTGTATGCAACCAAAAAAGACCCTGAATAGCAAAAGTAATGTTGAAAAAAGAAAAGCAAAGCTGGAAGCATCATAATTCCAGACTTTAATTTGTATTACAAAGTTACAGTCATCAAGACAGTATGGTCCTCGCACATGACAGTATGGTACTGACACACAGATTAATGGAACAGAATAGGAAACCTAGAAATGGACCCACAACTCTATGGTCAACTAATCTTTATCAAAGCAGGAAAGAACATCCAATGAAAAAATGACAGTTTCTTCAACAAATTGTATTGGGAAAACTGGACAGTGACATGCAGAAGAATGAAACTGGACCATTGTCTTAAAATACACACAAAAATAAATTCAAAATGGTTGAAAGAGAACCTTTTCAAAACCATAAGCTTTGAGCGAGGAGCAAGAGTGCAGAGTAGGAGACCTAAATTTTGCCTGGTACTAGGAATTCAGTGAGATAATTATCAAAACATTCTGAACACCTACAAACTCAACAGGAGATCAAAGAGAAGAATAGCCACAATTCTAGGAACAGAAAAGTGAGCACTTTCTGGAAAGTAGGAAGTGCAGAGAAGTTAATTGGAGGCAATACAGGGAAGATAGACCGTAGGGGGTAGGGGATGGCTCCCGGCAAGCTGTAGAGTAGCGGGGCCCAAAATCAGAACTTTTAGAAGTCTGCTCCACTGAGGGATGTCGCTCCAGTGGCTAAGCAGGAGGTGGAGCCCTTGTGGGGACAGTGTGGCCTCCAGACCCGCTGGGACACAAAAACACCCGGGGAAGGGTGCCTGAATGCAGCACAGCTCCCAGGTATGGAAGTGGGGAAGCCCACAACAGAGACGGAACCAAAGAGGGGGCTCTCAGCTTGGGGTTACCTTAAACTGTGAACCGAGGCCCCTTCAGGCCACTGCTCTTCAAGCAGGGACCCCACAAGTAGCAGATCTGGGGAGACTCCCTTCATTCTTTCCCCCAGGAGGGGCAGTGCAGAAACAAGCTTCAGGAATCTGCTGGGTTTGGAGACTCCAAATGGGGCTGAGCTCCAGAGATAGAAATGCTCCGGTCACAGGCTAGGTGAGCACTGAGTGTGGCCAGAGGCCAGGGAGACAGGCACGATTGACTGCATTTCTCTGAGGGCACAGTGAGAAGTGGGGCCCCGGGATCTCAGCTCCTCTAGGCCGGAGACTGGGAGGCCACCGTCTTTATTCCCATCCTCCAAAGCTATATGGAAAACGTTCAGGGTAAAAAAGCTCCCAAGAGAGAACCTGAGCAGATTGCTTAGCCTGGCTGCTGGCAAGGATGGAGCAGTTGCGCCTCCAGCAAAGACATTTGAAAATCAATACAACAGGCCCCTCCCCCAGAAGATCAGGGAAAACAACCAGCCAAGACCAAGTTCAAGGATCAATGAGAACCAGAGCTACAGGAATGCAGCACATAAAATTCAAATTTTTCCCCACGATTCTTTAGTCTTTCAAAGTTAAATTTTTTTAATTTTATTTTTTTATTTTATTTTTTAATTTTTCCTTTTTTGTATTTTAACCTTTTAAACTATTTTATCTTATCACTACCTTTTCAAAAACCTTTTTTAATTTTCATTGGTATAGTCATATTCATCCTTTCATTGTATTTAACTTTATTTTTTGTATATATATACGCTTTTCTTTCTTTAAAATTTTGGGATACAGTTTATTCTCATAAATCAAAATATACCCTAAATCTAGTGTATGGCTTTGTACTAGCTACCAACTTGATGACATTCTCTTCTTTTTTTCTTTTTTCACCAATTTATTATCAATTCCTTTTTTAGAATCTTTTTAAATTTTCATCTTTACAGTCATATTCCACCCCTTCATCATATTTACCCTTATTTTTGTATATGTATAAGTCTTTCTTTCTTTAAAATTTTTGGAGGCAGTTTCTTCTAACAGACCAAAATACATGCAAAATCAAGTGTGTGGCTCTGTTCCTTTCACTAGTCATGAAAATGTCTATGCTACCTAGAGCAATCTACACATTTAATGCAATCCCTATTAAAATACCATCAATGTTTTTAAAAGAAATGGAACAATTAATCCTAAAATTTATATGGAAGCAGAAAAGACCCCACAGCCAGAGGAATGTTCAAAAAAGAAAACCAAAGTTGGTGGCATCATAATTCCAGACTTCAAGCTCTATTACAAAGCTGTAATCATCAAGACAGTATGGTACTGGCATAAAAACAGATACACAGATCAATGGAACAGAATAGAGAGCCCAGAAATGGACCCTAAACTCTATGGTAAACTAATCTTTGACAAAGCAGGAAAGAACATCCACTGGAAAAAAAGTCTCTTCAACAAATGGTGTTGGGGAAATTGGACAGCCACATGCAGAAGAATGAAACTGGACCATTTCTTTACACCACATACAAAAATAGACTCAAAATGGATGAAAGACCTCAATATGAGACAGGAATCCATCAAAATCCTTGAGGAGAGCACAGGCACAACCTCTGTGACCTCAGCCACAGCAACTTCTTCCTAGAAACACTGCCAAAGGCAAGAGAAGCAAAGGCAAAAATGAAGTATTGGGACGTCATGAAGATAAAAAGCTTCTGCACAGCAAAGGAAATAGTCCCAAAACCAAAAGACAACCTACATATTGAGAGAAGATATTTGCAAACGACATATCAGATAAAGGGCTAGAATCCAAAATCTATAAAGAACTTATCAAACTCAACACCTAAAGAACAAGCAATCTAATCAAGAAATGGGCAGAAGATATGAACAGACATTTCTGCATAGAAGACATCCAAATGGCCAAGAGACACAAGAAAAAGTGATCATCATCACTGGGCATTAGGGAAATACAAATCAAAACCCCAGTGAGATACCACCTCACACCTGTCAGAATGACTAAAATTGACAAGTCAGGAAATGACAAGTGTTGGCAAAGATATGGAGAAAGAGGAACCCTCCTATATTGTTGGTGGGAATGCAAGCTGGTACAGTCATTCTGGAAAGCAATATGGAGGTTCCTCAAAAAGTTGAAAATGGAGCTACCCTACAACACAGTAATCTCACTCCTGGGTATTTATCCTAAAGATACAAATGTAGTGATCTGAAGGGGCACATGCACCCATATGTTTATAGCAGCAATGTCTACAATATCCAAACTATGGTAAGAGCCTAGATGTCCATCAACAGATGAATGGATAAAGAAGATGTGATAAGTGACATAAGTTGGTCAGAAAAAGACAAATAACGTATGATTTCACTTATATGTGGAATTTAAGAAACAAAACAGATGAACATAAAGAAAGGGAAAGAAAAATAAAATAAAATGAAATGAAAGCAGAGAGGGAGGCAAACCATAAGAGACACTCAACTTCAGAGAATAAACCGAGAGTTGCTAGAGGGAAGAAGGGTGGAGCTGTGACTAAATGGATGATGGGCATTAAGGAAGACAGGTGTTACAATGAGCACTGGGTGTTGTATGTAAGTGATGAATCACTAAATTCTATTCATGAAACCAATACTACACTGTATATTAACTAAGATAAATTGTGCTTCTCAATTCCATTGCTACCTCTCAGAACACTCTCCAGACCCAAAAACCTCTGTTTGAATGGCTATACCAGGTGAATGTAGAGTACATGCCATATATATAAAGGTATTCAAATATTGCCACCCTACAAACACATCATCAGGCAAAATTCATTCACAGCCTATTAGTTTGTTGCCTACTCCAATACGCATAAAAGATACTATAAACATAAAATAATTAACTTGAACATTTATTGAACATTTCCTATCTAAGAATAGCCCTTGAGACAAGAATTTGAGTTTGTTTGGGAAGTAATCCCAGGAAACACTAATGGGAGCATGGGATACGGAAAGTGAGTCAGGAAAGGGAAACAGCTTATACAAGATATGTGTTTCAAGCAAGTGGCCCTGTGGGCAACTAAAGCTTAATTGCACTGAGGAACTCTGGAAGACAGTGTAGAACGTGGACCTCCCTCAGAGTTATAACTACTTAGGGGGAGCAAGCTGTGGTTTTAATCAATCACCTCCACCAATCAGTCATTAGTTGTGGGCTCCTCACAGTGAGTGCTAATTCTCTGCTCTTCTGGCCTGTCAGATGCTGCAGAGCAGAAAGTCTCTGATGGCCAAAGAAATCTCTTAAGCAAAGAGATACAAAGTGCTGGCAGTTGGAAATCAAGCTAGTATGCTTGGAAGGGGTATGGGCTGAGAAGATGGGGGGGGGGCATGTTGACAGTGTCGGCTGTACTTCCTCTCTAGATTGCCATACAAAATGAAAAAGATATAACAAATATTAATTGAGTTTCTTCTATGTGCCAGTGTTTGGGCCACTGAGGATACAGTTGCAAACACAACAGGAAAATCTTTGCCCTCTGGTAATTTATATTCAGGTGAGAAAGAAACAGTAAATAACAAATAAATGATAGAATCTATTGGAGAAGAATGTGTACTAAGGTGGTTGTGAGATAAGGAGTCCACTAAATAAGGTAGTTACTGGAAAAGTGACATGTAGAAGAGCTCAAGGGTCTTGTTCCAGGCTCTATTTCCCCCCTTAAAGGTTCTTTAAGATAATTGGAGAGGGAGACAAACCATGAGAGATTCCTGACTCTGGGGAAACAAACTGAGGGTCATGGAAGGGGAGGTGGGTGGGGGATGGAGTAACCCTCACGGGCATTAAGGAGGGCACAGGATGTGATGAGCACTGGGTGTTATATGCAACTGATGAATCATTGAACACTACATCAAAAATTAATGATGTACCATATATTGCTTAATTGAATTTAAATTAAAAAAGAAGAAGAAAGGGTAATCACCAGATTTGAAGGTTTTTTAAAATCAATTCCAGATCCAACATTCCAGAGAAAGTGGCTTTTGCTAGTACTCATGGACTCTCAGCAATCTTGCCTACTAATTAAGCTGAGACAGAAAGAGCTGGGAAAACACTAGAAAGGGAGAGGGGAAGCCTATTGTGGTGAGTTCTAAAGTTGGAAAGCAAATCCCTACTGCCAATCCCTGTCACCATCCTATGTAGCTAGAAGCACATCTTCACTGCAGTCTCCCCATAGATACTGCATTCATACCAGAGCACCAGCAGCAGGCACTCATTGAGAGAAAAACAAACAGGTACCTCCAAGAAAAACTTTAGAGGAGAAATCATTACCACACAGAGTACCAAATAGCAAGGCAGCCTTTCTTTCTCTCTAAAGAACTCTTGCCAGCTAAGGTCATGTCAGGTTTCAAAAGGTGTGTTTGCTCCTGGCCCTGGGGTACCCAGTTTCATGGATGATAAATCTAATGTGCTGTAATATATGAATATGTACAGTGAAACAAACTTCAGGGTCCTCTTGCCTCCAGTATCTAATGAAAATTCTTTAGCATTTTCTTCTGTCTTCTTTTTCAGCCTCATTTCTTGTTGTCTCCCAAGGGGCTGCTGTGTTGGATATGGCGGATGCTGCTGGCCCACAGGACCATCAAATTTTGGAATACACCATCTCTGTAAAATTTTCCAAGATTATCCTACCCTTCTTCTGTATTTTCTCACATGCTTCTTGAACAAAATTAGCCTCTCCCATTCTTTGAGAGAATCTTTATAATAATGCTTAGCATTTAGCTCAATGTGTTGAAATTAATTTTATACCTTTCTTATAGAAGCTAGGATGTGAACATTCCATCCATATTATGGCAACCAAAACAGCCTACCCCTTTACTTCTTACCCTAACTCATCACTTATGTCTTTCTGCCATAAGTCCTCTGGCTAACCAGTATTTTTCCTTTTGCCCCCTTCACTTCCACCTACCCTGAAAATGTTATGATCATTACTGTTTTATATTGTGGTCCACAAGTGATAATAATTCATACTCCATATTTCTGAATTTTGAACCAATTGATAAACAAGTACAGGAATGTAATAGGGGTCCAAATATCAGCTTCATTTCTACCAAAGCTGCTATAAAGGCCAAGGGCAGTCTGCCCCAAAATGTGCAACTTTGGCAGATTGATTATTAATAAACGTTACTTTAGAGACAGCCTATGCAAGGAAACTTGGATTCGTCCCTGTCCCCCTGAAAGCCCAAAATAAATCTCCCATGTGAAAGGTACCACCCCTGTACTGGAGGTAAAGAGATATCCTTATTATCAGAGATGGGAAAGTTAGAGCCAAGAAGGCTGTATAGACAACCTGTGCTACCTTTTCCTAATTTACTACCCCAGCCCAAATTCGGTTTAGAATTCCTTACTAATCAAAGCACTCAAAGTTAAATTTTCCTTGTCATGTCAATTCCTCATAGATTTGCCTGTCTAAAATTTAAAAAGTTGCCTGCTTTGTCATTTTTTAGGCCTCAATTCATTATTGGGACTCAGTATCCATGTAATAAAACTTTGGTTTTTTTCTCCTGTTAATCTGTCTCATGTAAATTTAGTTCTGAGTCTAGTTGGAAGATCTTGAAGGTAAATAAGAATTTTTCCTTCCCTTCCATTGGCATAGTCAGCAGGATTTTTGATACACTTGCCCTGGACAACACTGCAATTAAGAGATTCTGCAATATGTTACATATAGCCAGGAGAAGGTAAAATTTCTTACTATGTCAGCTTCCCAGAATGTCTGCCTGCAGAGTCCAATGGAGAAAGAATGGTGAGAATCTTTATTTCTCTCTATGAATTTAGACAAGCAGGAAAAGATATTATAGAACTAGTTCCTTGGGCTTAGTGACACTTGGTAAAAATTTGGTAGAGTACTCTGGTTTCTCATCCATTTCCTCCCAGAGATGGTCTCTGTTTTTCTTTGTCTATGTCTTTGTGTCATTTGTCATAAAAAGGAATTGTCATACAGCGGAACTCATATGTAGGCCCTATAAGCCTACTATTTAAGACAGCCTCACAGACAAGTGAGTTCATCAGACCATTATCTGTTTAGACAAACTTTGTTGTGGGTTAATGTTCATGTGAGGTAAAGGCTGTTACAAAGGGACATCTTGAAAGCCAAAGTCACAAAATTGGTGGGCCCAGATGAAGCACTTAAAAGCTATTAGAGTGCTTTTTGTCTAACTCAAAGACTTCCATGTTAGGATAAGTCAGTGACTGAATGGGTTAGATTGACACTAGGTGACCTGCCAACCGCAAGAAAACTTCGTGAAACAGAGTACACTGTAAAACAACATGAAATGCTCAACTTGCAGCACATCCTTCCTAGGTATTAGTGTGGCTCCAAGAGACCCATGGCTCAGCCGAAGTTATTAATGTGCATATAAGAATAACTCAATGAGGTTTTTCCTTTCATCTTGTTCTATGTCCTAACAGCTTAGTTTTGTGACCGGTGAGAACATTCTTTCTGGTTTCTGCCATTCAGAGGGTGCCCTTACTAGTGTGTACCTTGGTGGCCAGTCAAATAGACTGGGGAGACACACCATTACAAACAGCACACTCTCTGTCCAGCCATGCCAGCTCTCAGAGGACTAAGTCCTAAGAAGCCTCATATCCTAAGGAGCCGCTGTTGTCTCAACCTTCATTGATTACCAGTGCTGGAAAAATCTCATTCCAGTAGTGCCTATATGATGTCAGGGATGAGCAGCTCTGTAACTGGAAGCCTCTTGGGATTTCACGAGAGACCAGAGACACTATTTTTTTTTTTTTCAGAGACACTATTTTTACTACACTATCCTTAACACTTGTGCAACAAAGGTCTTCAATTTCTTAGACTAATTTTGAGAGTGAACTTTTGAATCATGAGGGCTACATCATCTATGCCATCTCCAGAGGCCTCTTGTGTCTCTGGTTAAGGTGTTAAAAGGCTTATTGGTTTTAGTCACTATCAATAGGTCCTACTCATAAATTGCCAGACAAGTAATCCTTCAAATTGGCTATATTTGAAAAAAAATCCTGTATAAAGAACTCTCAATTATGTAATTAGAATAACAGCTAGCCTTAGAGACACCCTTGACAAGATAAAGGAACAAAATTAGACTTAAGGCAAATAATGTCCATATCCATAAAAATTCCCCTTCTTAAAATATAGTTCCATCTGCCTATTTTAACTTCCTTTTCCCTATAAGATTTGCAGAAAGCACTTCAGCCTAATCTCTAGGTTCAAAATATACAGGCTACTCTTGTAAATGCTGAAAGCCAGAAACTGAATTTTGCCAAAGCATCTGGGACAGGCGGTAGGGCTCAGTTTGCTAAAATCAGGCTCTGCCAACTTCAGGCATTTCTATGCAGTAACTTTCACAGATGTATCCTAGATCCCACCAACACTACAAAGAATTCATATCCCCTGAACAGCAGGAGATCTTTTACATTATAAAGCCCCCTTTCCTCGACTTTCAAAAGATCTGACCAAATTTAGAGAATAATTGGAAAGATAATTGCTATTCACAACCTCACTCACAGAGACCTTAACTAGCTGTTAAGTGGAGTCCTTCCAGCCCAAGAATATATTATTGTTATTAGACAGTTTAAACTGCCCCCCTGAAGACCCTCCCCCCCCCCCCGCCCATGGAGGAAACAGGACTGAATTTCTCTTATACTCTCCTGTATAGGAACTGCTAGGGCAATATTCAGACTAACAGCCAAGGTTGCCCTGACATAAAGAAACAAATTTAGTTTGGGGCGCCTGCGTGGCTCAGTTGCTTAAGCGACTGCCTTCGGCTCCTGTCATGATCCCGGAGACCCCGGATCGAGTCCCACATCGGGCTCCCTGCTCGGTGGGAAGCCTGCTTCTCCCTCTCTCACTCCCCCTGCTTGTGTTCCCTCTCTTGCTGTGTTTCTCTCTGTCAAATAAATAAATAAAAATTCTTTAAAAAAAAAGGTGGACCATTCCCTTGATATTCAGGTTGTAATCCAGTTCTTTGGGAGAATTAAAAACTGTCTTTGTCTTAAAAGTATCTATAAAACCAGAGATGCAACTTTAAACACAAGTCAAAGCCTGCCCATCTTTATACACCTCACTTATTCCTCTCAAACTTTGTGGATATTATAAAAGACCAAGATACTGGAACAAAATTGTCCTATACTTAGAAAAAAATCCTTTCATTCTTTCTCTATCCCTTTAAAGTTACAAATCTTATCATGTCTTTGACAGTATTACAGTCACCTGAGACAGAAGGAGAAAAAGTGGGGGGTAGAAAGAGGACTTTTTTAAAAATACAAACTGCAGAAAGGGCTCTTATGCCCAGACTCTAGCAGCTCCGATAACAGGCAGGTATATTCCAAATCTCCACCTTAGAGAAAACTTGGATATTTTCTCTATAAACCTTCTACTTCCATTTTCTCTAGGACCTAAGAGCCATTCTTTGAAAGTAAACTTTAGGGAAAAGTTTTTCACTTAAAAAAAAAGTAGGTATTTGAAAATTGGGCCTATAATGTTCTCTCAAAAATATTAGTAAAACAAAAGCTTTAAGAGCTTGCCTCTTGTTTGTGTATTTGTATGTGTGTCCAGGTATGTTGGTAAATGTAAGATATTTTCTCTACCTTCAGATGGTATTGCTAAAATTAATTTGTAAAAAACTCTGTTTAGCTGGTTTGAAGACAAGCACTTGTTAAGGATTGGGCAACTAAAACTCTCAGAAAGATAGAAACTAATCCAAATGTTTTTCAAGTTCGTGTGATCTGGAAAAATATTTGGTATTGAAGTTAATTTAAGGGTCACCTTGGTGGTGCAGTCACTTAAGCAACTGACCCTTGATTTTGACTCAGGTCATGATCTCAGGGTCCTGAAATAAAAACTCATGTTGGGCTTCACATTCAGTGTGGAGTCTGCTTGAGATTCTCTGTCTCTCTTCCACACCCTCCCTACCCCACTGCTTGTGCTCTCTCTCAAATAAATAAATAAATCTTTTAAAAAAGCTAATTTAAGACTGTTGGTATTAACTAAAATTGACATGTTTTTAAATTTTCTAGCATTAAAATTAAAACTTTTATTCTGCCTGGGTTTACTTAAAGTCAAATAAGCTGATGTTATCTCTGTTACAAATTGCTTAAAATAGGGCACCTGGGTGGCTCAGTGGGTTAAAGCCTCTGCCTTCTGCGCAGGTCGTGATCTCCTGGGATTGAGGTCCCAGTAGGGCTCTTTGCTCAGCAGGGAACCTGCTTCCTCCTCTCTCTCTGCCTGCCTCTCTGCCTACTTGTGATCTCTCTCTGTCAAATAAATAAATA
Source organism: Spilogale gracilis (assembly GCA_004023965.1). NCBI lineage: Eukaryota > Metazoa > Chordata > Mammalia > Carnivora > Mephitidae > Spilogale > Spilogale gracilis. The sequence continues at coordinate 15,257 of PITA01004774.1, forward strand.
AAATCTTTTTAAAAATTGCTTAAAATAATAATAATAGCTTGAAAGGATGACTGATGTCTTTTGAAGTTTTTATGGGAAATCTAAGCATAATTATTAAGAAGAAAATAAAAATATTTTTAAAAGAAAAAATAGATATAAACAAGTTTAAAAGTTTACTTTTATTTATTTATTTTTAAAGATTTTATTTATTTATTTGACAGAGAGAAATAGAGTTAGAGAGGGAACACAAGCAGAGGGACTGAGGGAGGGAGAAGCAGGCTTCCCACCGAGCAGGAATCCCAATGTGGGACTCGATCCTGGGTCTCCAGGATCATGACCTGAGCTGAAAGCAGTCGCTTAACCAACTGAGCCACCCAGGTGCCCCTAAAAGTTTACTTTTAAAATAGTTTTCTCAGGGGCACCTGGGTGGCTCAGTCATTAAGCAACTGCCTTCGACTCAGGTCATGATCCTGGAGTCCCAGGATCGAGCCCTACATCGGGTTCCCTGTTCGTCAGGAAGCCTGCTTCTCCCTCTCTCACACCCCGTGCTTGTGTTCCCTCTCTAGCTGTATTTCTCTCTGTCAAATATGAATAAAACCTTTAAAAGAATAGTTTCTTCAAATATTTCTGGCAATCTGAAACTTTCAAGTTTTGCTAAATTAAATGATAACTTGGGTTGAATTCATTAAACATGTAAGTCATTTTCCAAAAAGATAAATTTAGAAAAATTGAGTGCTAAATATGTGTTTATCTACTTTTGTCTTTTTAAAAAGAAATTAAAGATAAATTTATTATTTAAATTATTTAATTTAGGTTATATATTCAAAAAATTGCCAATCTGAAAAATTCTGATGTAACAGACAGCTCACAATTGCTTACTATTTAGTTTTTACACAAGAAAATTAAGAATTAAGAATTCCAGTAAATGTAATTAAGACTACTAGAGATACTAAGAGAAACAACTCTGCATACAAGGAAAGTAAGATACATGTTTTTGCTAAGAATACACATTAGAAATAGAAATACATTTTTTTAAGGAAAAAAGTATCCTAAAGTGAGGTTGGTTATTTAAAGAGGGAGAACTTAGAATAAAATCTGAATTTAAAAAAAAAAAGATGTAAAGGTTTCATTTAAAAAAACAACTTTAAGAAAGGAATTTTATGTGCCCTCAGTAGTGGCTAAGATTAGAATAAATTTATTTAAAATGAGTTTTAATATAAAAAGTATACTGCTGCAAAATTATAATTTGGTTTTTCTCTCTGCTAAAAAAACAATTTTTTATATTCTCTGTCTACTCTTAATAAGAAACTGTAGACAAAATTTTTCTATATCTTTAATGTAATCTTCCTAGAAAACAAATATTCTATGTTTTGTCTTTATTAATCTTTGGTTATTCAAGAAAACGGAGTCTTCTTAATATTAAGAGAGCTAAGTTTTATTCACAATTATATAACCTTCTATATTTGCTTTTAAAATCTTCTGTTGTCTCTTTGGTTAAATAATTATTGTTTCATAATGATCTGGGATCTGATTTAATCAAATGTTCAAACCTTTTTGACATTTTTTACATATTTCCCCAAATCAGACTCTAAAATGAAATATTTTGACCACAACCTAACTGAAGTATTCTAGAGAGCTCCTGGAACATGTCAAAAATATTATGAGAATTAAAACCAATAAGGTTTATTTGTTATGTTAAATTACATAGAAAGCATTGTCAAATAAGTGATACTAAATCCTCTTAAGTTACATTTGGGTAGATATATGTTATTAATATAAGTGTTCTACCTTGGGACAGACAGCATGGGAAAACTGATCTGAAAAATGTCTGTGGCATACAGCAGGGAGATTATTTGCTATTCTAGGAGCACTCCCCCAAGAGGCAGCATTTAGAGAGACACCTCTCTGGGAATAAGTGAGCTGGCTGGCCCCATTTCCCTCCCTTGCCCCTCAGCATAAACACAAAGCTACCTAAAAGAAGCAACTCAGCACAGACACCAGCTGCCTAACTTGCTTACACCAACCCCCACACACCACACTCTGGCAGGACTGTCTTCTCAGTTAAGTTTGTCCCAGTCCCTGCATGGCAGGCCCCTCCCCCAAGGAAACCAGCACGGACCTCTGTATGCACCACATCTCCTGAAACAGAGAGTTCTGCAGGGCCTCAGTTCTGGTGGAGTTGGTGACAGGTCTCATTTCACAAGCAGACCAGAGCTCATCTAGTTAAAACTTGCTACATTCAGGCCAGGAATGAAATACTGCCCACAGCAGGTAAGAAGAGCTTCTGCAGACAACTTGCCTATAGGATAGAGCAGTCAAAACACAACAGCAGAGTGCCCACAGACCACCGGAAACACTCCCAGAAGTGCCAGGCCCCAGGCAATACTTAACCTCTTCATAAGGCCATTATATTCAGGAGCAGGAGACATAACTGACTTTTCTAACATAGAGAAGGCAGATACTTAGACAAAATGCTGAGATGGAGGAATTTACCTGAAATGAAAAAACAAGATAATACCATGGCAGAGGACTAAGTAAAACAGATATAAGTAACATACCTGATGGAGAATTTAAAGAAACAATACTAAGGATATTCACTGGGCTTGAGAGAAGAACAGAAGACATTAGTGAGACCCTTACCACAGAGATAAAGAAGTTTAAAAATAATCAATCAGAGATGAAGAGTGCAACAAAGGAGATTGGAACCAGGCTTAATGCAATGAATAGCAGATTGAAAGAACCAGGGGAATAAATTAGTGACATAGAAGACAAAATAATGGAAAATAATGAAGCCAAACAAAAGAGAGAAAGAAAAATTATGTGACACAAGAACAGACTTAGGGAACTCAGTGACTACATCAAACATAATAACATTTGTGTTATAGGAGTCCCAGAAAGAGAAGAGAGAAAAAAGTGTGTACAAACTTTATTTTAAGAAATAATAGCAGAAAACTTCATTAATCTAGGGAAGGAAACAGATATTCAGATCCAGGAGGTACAGGGAACTCCCACCAAAATCAACAAAAGCAGGCCAACACCAAGACATGTTGTAATTAAATTTGCAAAATATAGTGATGACAGAAAAATCATAAAAGCAGCAAGACAAAAGAAGTCTTTAACTTGCAAGGGAAAACCCATAAGGCCAGCCAGAGATTTCTCAACAAAAACTTGGCAAACCAAAAGAGAGTGGCATGATATAGTTATTCAAAGTGGTGAATGGGAAACATATGCAGCCAAGAATACTCCATCCATCAAGGCTATCATTCAGAAAAGATGGAGAGATAAAGAATTTCCCAGATAAACAAAAACAAAAAGAGTCTGAGAAAACTAAACCAATGCTGCAAGAAATATTGGGGTGCCTGTGTGGCTCAGTGTATGCCTTCAGCTCAGGTCATGATCCTGGGGTCCTGGGATTAAGTCCCACATTGGGAATCCCTGCTCAGCAGGGGGCCTGCTTCTCTCTCTCCTATGGTTATGCTCTTTCTTGCTATCCCTGTCTTTTATTCTCAAATAAACAAAATTAAATTAGAGATTTTTTTAAAAAAGAAATATTAAAGGGGACATTGAGTACAAAGGAGAGATCAAAAGTGACAAATACAAGAAGGGATCTGAGAAAATCTCCAGAAACAATGACAAAACATAATGAAATGGCAATAAACACATAGTTATCAATAATTATTTTGAATATAAATGGACTAAATGCTCCAACCAAAAGACACAGGGTGTCAGAATGGATTTAAAAAACCCACAAAACAAACAAACAACAAAAAAGACCCATCTATATGTTGCCTACAAGAGACTCATTCGTTTTCACTTTTAAATTTTCTAAAAAAATGTTAGCAGGGGAGAGGCAAAGAGAATCTTAAACAGACTCCACACCACCCAGGGTGGAGGCTGACACAGGACTTGATCTCACAACTCTGAGATTATGCATGACCTGAGCCAAAATCAGGAGTCAGATGCTTAACCAACTGAGCTATCCAAGTGCCCCAAGACTAATTTTAGACCTACAGACACCTGCATATTGAAAGTGAGGATGTGGGGAAATATTTCTCATGCAAATGGCTGTTAAAAGAAAATTGGAGTAGCAATATTTCTATCAGACAAACTAGACATTTTTGTTCTTATATTGTTTTTGTACTGCTTTGATATCAGGGTAGTACTGGTTTTGTGGAATGATTTTGAATATGTTCCCTCTATTCCATTATTTGTAAGATCTTGATTAAGATTGTCATATATTATTTTTTTTAATGTTTGGTAGAATTCACCAATGAAACCATGTGGTCTTGGACTTTTCTGTGATGGGAGATTGTTGATTCCTAATTCAACTTTCATTCTTGTTATTGGTCTAATATGACTTCCTATTTCTTGGATTCAAGATTTATGACTCAATCATGGTAACTTGTGCATTTTTAGGAATTATCTGGTTTTTCCCCCAAGTTATCTGATTTGTTAGTATATAACTGCTTACAGTAATCCCTTATTACACTACTTCTTTGGTTATCTGTTGTATTCTTTTCCCTTCCATTTCTCATTTTGGTTTTTGAGTCTTCTTTTTTTTCTTGGTTAATATAGTTAAAGCATTGCCAATAACTTTTTTTTCTTAGAAAAAAGTGGTTATTACTTTTAACGTTACCTTATTATTTATTCTGGTCTCTGTTTTACTGATTTGATTTTTCTTTGTTATTTCTTTCCTCTACTAAATTCAGCTAAGTTTCTTCTATTTCTAGTTCTATGGTGTAATGCTCTTTATTTGAAATTTTTTTCTTAATACAAGCATTTATAGCATAAATTTTACTCTGACATCTGCTTTTGCTACATCCCATAGGTTAGGGAATATTGTGTTTCCTTTTTCTTTTGTTTTGAGAGATATTTCGATTCGCTGCTTGATTTCTTATTTGTCCTGTTCCTTGTGTAGTATTGTGTTGTTGAGCTTTTACATATTAAATATTTAATACTTACATTGTAGATTTTCCAGCTTTGTTTTATTGTTGATCCTTAGTTTTGTACCATTGTGGTTAGAAAATATACTTGGTATGATTTCATTCTTCTCAATTTTTTAATATTTGTTATGTCTCTTTTTATGTGATTTAGTCAGGGGATTCCCAGTGCATACTTGAAGAAAGTGTGTATTCTATTTTCTTGGATGGAATGTTTTATATATCTTTTAGAACCATGTATTCTGAAGTATGCTTCAAACAAAAAATATTCTCATTGTAAAAAGTTAATACATTTAACTGAAGGTAGTTCTTTAAAACAAAGATTTAAACTCTTCTTTATCCATTCATCTGTTGAAGGGCATCTCATCTCCTTCCACAGTTTGGGTATCATGGGCATTGCTGCTATGAACATTGGGTTGCATGTGCCTCTTCTTTTCACTACATCTGGATCTTTGGGGTAAATATCTAGTAGTACAAATGCTGGGTTGTAGGGTAGTTCTATTTTTAATTTTTTGAGGGACCTGCATACTGTCTTCCAGAGTGGCTGTACCAGCTTGCATTCCCATCAACAGTGTAAGAGGGCTCCCCTTCTCCACATCCTCTCCAACATTTGTTGTTTCCTGTCTTGTTAATTTTGGCCATTCTAATTGGTGTAAGGTGGTATCTATCTCATCATAGTTTTGATTTGTATTTCCCTGATGGCTAGTGATATGGAACATTTTTTTCATGTGTCTATTAACCATTTGTATGACCATCTCTTGACTGGATTATTTTTTGGGTGTTGAGTTTGAGAAGTTCTTTATAGAACTTTGATACCAGCCTTTTATCTGAAATGTCATTTGCAAATACCCTATCCCATTCTCTGGATTGCCTCTTAGTTTTGTTGGCTGTTTCCTTTAAGTTTTTATGTCTAATCCTCCTTACCCCTGAAATTAGCCCCAGTCAAAATGGAGAAACTGAGTAAGTTTTATCTTTAGGGTTTTTTGTTTCCCCCAAAAGGCTTCTTCATCTCTCCCAAATACTACGTTCACGTTAAGAACCTAGTTTATTAGATATTTTGGGTGAATGGAGTCTTTTTTGGTATCACTTATATCATCTCTCAAAGGCTTAAGTTAGATCTAACAAGTAAATAAGCATGAACTGACTTAACTGAGCTAACAAGAGCTGCAGAGGCAAACTCAGAACAAGATTCAAAACTTTTCATACATGCTATCAGCCTCAACTGACAAAACACACACTTTTACTCTAAGATTATTATCTTTACAGTCTTTATTTTTTACAATATTTATTGTTTTCAGATCAGTAATTATTTTTCAGTTTCCCTCTGTTCTTAAAAAATAAGTACAATGCAACTCCAAATAGTAAGTGTACAGCTCCAGATTTTTAAAAAGTTCAGAACAAATTTAAGGCTCAAATGCCTTATTGTAAACATCAGTGTATCAGCAAAGGCAAGAATGAAGTATAAAATAACAGTAAGAGAGATCTTCTAGGCAGAGAGAGACAGACAACTATATTTCTGATCCAGAAGAACTCTGTTCTCTTGCACTTCTGTAAAGGACACTGATTTTTTCTACACAACATATGTAACACACACACACACACACACACACACACACTAAATATTAAATCTCTTTCCCAATTAGAAATTTGATTTCAGGCTCTTTTCAAGTGACATGTAAACAAAATAATACATTATAAAATATAATAAAGATAAATTAGATTTTTAAAATAAGCTACCTAGTATTGCAACTCTCAATTGTGTTCCTGTACATAATAGTATTTTAGTAGGAGAAAGTACCAAAGGTAGCTTAAAATCCAAATTTTTGTCTGCAAAACAACACTGGTCTAAATTGTATAAGTATTGTGAATTAATGGCCCATGTCCTTCCAGAATCTTTCTCCATCAACAGGATGGTAGTAAATACAGAGCTGTTTTGCCACCTAACATGGATATCTGGATATAGGCAGTAGCTACTTTCCATTGACAGCTGTTATGTGGCTCTCTTAATATGATGCTGCTTACTAGGGGCACCTGGGTGGCTCAGTTGGTTAAGCATCTGCCCTCGGCTCAGGTCATGGTCTCAGGACCCTGGGATTAAACCCTGCATCAGGCTCCCTACTCAGTGGGTAGCTTGCTTCTGCCTCTCCCTCTCTTGCTCCCCCTGCTTGTGCTTTCTTGCTCTCTCTCTCTCAAATAAATAAAAATAAAATCTCTTAAAATTATATGATGTTGCTTATTAAAACTGTCTGCTTCACTTCTCACTACTTTTACCTGCTCATTCAACAGTGTCTGCCAAAGCTGACCAAAAGAAAAAAAAATAGCAGGCACTACACATACAAGTTTACTTAATCTGCTACAGAGTACTTTTCCTCACTGTTTTCCTAGGAGTCCACTGTCCAGTGAGAGCCAGTACTACCAATGTAGATCAAGGAATACCAAATGTATAAATAGTTCAGCAGGAGGAAAAGAGCTAAGAAGGACTTAGGAATCATTCTTAAATGTGATGAAACAGACAGGCTGTGAATTGCTACTGGACCTGCAGAAATTATTTCCAGTTTATAAAGGTTTTGTCAGTCTTTCCCCCCGTTATCCACATAAACAGTGCTACTTCCTCAAGGCATGAAGTTCTTTATGTCAATGGGCAATAGAAATGAAAGCTTGAAAGTATTCACCCACTATAATCTCCTGTCCCTCTACACACACAGCCTCCCCAAAAATGCATGTAAAGTCCAGTTGGGGACACCCATCCAAGCAGGGTTGTAGTGGGCATGAAAATTCCTTTCCCTTTGCCATGGCTATGGTGAGAATTTCTCTTTTCCTTACCTTTTCCTCTAGACCAGGGGTCAGCAAACTGTTTCTATAAAGGGCCAGGTAGTAAAAATTTTAGGCTTTCCAGGACCTATGAGATTGTTGTTGCATGTTTTTATTCTTTTTTAGTTTTAACCAACCTTTTGAAAATATAAAAATCATTCCTAGCTCATAAACCTAGGAAAGGAAAGAAAAAAGAAAAGAAAAGAAATAAGCCACAGTCCAGAATTGCCCCACTGGCCATAGTTTGCCAACCCCTGCTCTAGATGACTAGCTACCTAGTGTGTTAGTAAGCTATTTACATATAATGATATATTACAAACCACTCCAAAATTCAGTGGTATATAACAATAAGTTTTACTTTGCCTACTCACAGATCTGTAGATCAGCTAGAGTTGCTCTGTTCATTTCTCAGCCTGAACCAATACAAGTGTCCAAATTTTATTTTACCCATAGCTTGTTTTTAAAGGAATTTTGACACAGGAGAATATATTTTTGGGGAAAAAAGGAAAGTTACTAAAGTTGTAAGTTTTATGTATTGGAAAGGAGACATCATGCTGGATGAATGTCTTCTATATTTGCCATCTGCTTTCTTTTAAATGATAAAGTGGTTAACATTTATTAGCATATTCTATGTGTCAGGGAATATTTTAGCCCTATAAACATATTAACTTATTTAACCCTCCTACCTATTATTCCCAAACTAAAGCCAATGCCCAAGGTCATATTTCTAGGAAATGAAGGAGTCTGTGAATCAGTAAATTGTATTGCCTCTCAAGATTTCCTTAAGGCCCATGATAATCTTGGTACTTCTACTGTGTAAAATAACAAGATAAAAACAGGAGCCTATATTCATATTTAAAGTCTTAAAATTACTTTTTTCAGAACACTAAACCTTCTGGGATGCAAGATATGTGTTCTTATGAATTAGACTTACCATGTTCATAACACTCACATCATGAGATCAGTTTGTAAAGCCATTGAGCTACTTGAACAAAAGAATAACTATATAATCACCAGCCATTTTTGTTATGCCAACCAATCAGATCTTCCAAAGACTGATTATTTTAGACATGCACATGTGTTGAACATTGAAACACATCTGGCTTTAGCCTTTGAAGTAAATGGCTTAAGGAAAATTTCTTCTATGATTTTATGACATAAAATTTCTTCTATGATTTTATGATTTTATGACAGTATGGGAGTTGATTTTCTTTAAGCTATCATAGAGTAAATGATGTAAACTGTGCTAATCTTAACTAAGCAAGTAATTTTTACTGTATAAGCACACACTCCCCCAATTTTCCTTCTCCTCTTCCTATAACTATCACGCAGATCAAGATAGAGAATATTTCCAGTACCCTCCAAAATTCCCTCCTTTTGTCCAGTCTACGTAGATTCCCACACATCCACCCACAGGTAACCAGCATTTGGTCTCCTATCTTCCTCAAATAGTTCATCTTTTCTTGAATTTAATATAAATAAAATCATACATACATATTCTTTTGTGTCTGGCTTCTTTCACTCAATATATATGTGAGGATCATCCATGTTGTTATGTATACTAATAGCTTGTTCTTTTCATTGCTATGTTGTTTTCACTGTATAAACATACTGCCATTTATCCATTCTATTGATTAGCATTTGGCTTGTTTCTAGCTTTGGCTATTATGAATAATAATAGTTCTTGACAGGCAGAGAGAGAGGGAAGGATATTCTAGAATGCAGGAATAGCATTATCAAAAAACAAAGACAATAAAGCATGGGGTGTTTTCCAGAAACAGCAAACAGTACATTTTAGCCAAGTAGAAAGGAGCAAAAAATCCACAGATGATAGTAATAGAAGAAACGGTTAGAAATATAAGATCTGATCAGATTGCACAGTACTTCTAATACTAAGATTAAGAATCTGAATTTCATTCTGTAATAGGGAAGGATATATTTTTTTAGCAAGGGAAGCCAAGATCAAAGGAGTCCTTTGGGAAACTAATTTGGACATTGGTCTACAGATGTGTTTGAAAGATAAGGAGTTTGGAGGTGGGATGAAAAGCAAGGAAGAGGCTATTCAAAAACTTGGGTGACTAATAATTCCAAAAATTAGCTTACTGTCAGTAGTCATGAAGAAGGAACATAGGATTTGAGAGTAACTATAAAGATAGATTCTATGAAGCAAGGAAATTACTTACATATGTTTAGGATAAGGCTGAGGGAGAGGTCAAAACATGAGTTTGTGGTTTAAAACCAAATAAATGCTACACTTGTAGGGAGTCAGAATAATAGTAACACTAGCCAGCATTTACTGAGCACCTATTGAATATCAGTCTAAGTGTTTTATTTAGTCTATCTTATTTCATCACCTAACAGCCTTTTATAGATTATACAAAAAACAACAACAAAGAGAAATAGACTCATAAATATAGAAAACAAGCTGCTGGTTGCTGCGGCAGGAGTGAATAAACAAAATAGGTGAAAGCGATTAAGAGGTACAGATACCCAGTTATAAAATAAATAAATCAGAGAAATGAAAGGTATAGCACATGGAATATTGTCAAAAATATTGCAGTAACTTTGTGTGATGACAGATGGTAACGTAATTATTGTCGTCAGCATATTATAATTTATGTAATTGTTGAATCACTGTTGTAGACCTGAAACTAATGCAACATTATGTGTCAACTATACTTCAATTAAAAATGTAAATAAATAAATAAAGCAGATAAATCGAAGTGTAGAGAGGTCAAAAATTGCCCAAGATCACCTAGCCAGTAAGTTGTGGGACAGAATGATATTGGAGATATATGTAACTAATGTATTCAACAGTCTGAACTCTAGAGTACAAGTAAAAAATGACTTTATTTTTCCTGTCCACTGACTTAAAGCATTTGGCCAAGATCTCATTTCTATCTCTTTTTGACCTATAAGGCCAAATGTAAGTTTTCCACTCCCTTTCAATTTTGAGAACAATTCCAGGAACTGTAGATTGCTTTAGAATCTTAAAAGGTATTAATGAAGCCTAAGCTAGTATAAATCAGAACTGTACTATCATGTTTAAATCAAGCCTCCTCTCTCCTCCATTTCAGGCCTGACCCATGATCCTAGAGCGAAGATGGTGAGTATTTGATCCATTCCATTCTTCTCTGTTAGCTTACTTCTTTCTCCCAGACATCATAGATTACTCTAGCCAGTGTCTTGCTTTTAGAAGTCATCAACAAGCAAATTACAATCTTTTTGATAATATATGCCCTAAAATCCTATGGGACCAATATAAAACTCTCCTAAGAAATGCCCACAGAAATATTCTGTGCTATTACAGGCCTATGAGTTTTGCAGGTAATTGAGGGTAAGTTGCCTATCTCTGTTTTTTTTTCCTTAACAGCTCCAATGTCTTAAATAGAGTTCTCTCAAAGAAAATCTTGAGATAAGGATTCAAGTGCAAGTAGATGATCCCAGGAAACACTGGCAGGGGAGAAGGGAAGTGAGACCAAGAAAGAAAGGAACCCAACAGGGATTCCTATGTGATTCAGTCAGTTAAGCATCTGCCTTCAGCTCAGGTCATGATCCCAGGGTCCAGGGATTGAGTCCTGCAACAGGCTGCTTGCTCAATGGGGAGCCTGCTTCTCCCTCTGCCTGCCACTCCTCCTGCATGTGCACTCGCTCTCTCTCTCTCTCTCTCTCTCCTCTCTCTCTCTCTCTCTCTCTCTCTCTCTCTCCTCTCTCTCTCTCTCTCTCTCTCTCTCCTCTCTCTCTCTCTCTCTCTCTCTCTCTCTCTGACAAATAAATAAAATCTTTTAAAAAAAGAAAGAAAGGAACCCAAAATATGATATATAATTAAGAAAACTACATCCGTGGGCATTTGGGGCTGGGGAAACTCAGGAGCTGAAAAACATCAGTCTCAAAGTTCTACATGAGATGCAAAGGCGTTAAGGTATTTATACACAAGTACCAGAGAGTCATCTGTTGAGAGGTTTTCCCAATATTTTTAGCTTGCCCTGTGCTGAGGCAGAGAAGCTACCTGCAGGTTCAGAAAAAAAACAAAAAACAAAAACAACATCCAGGTTAAGTGTACCCGATATATAGTTAAAATCAAGCCAGAGTATAAGAGAGAAAAAATTCCAGAATATACCTCACTAGTTTAACAATTCACTAAAATCTTACAAATTGCCTCATTTATGGAATATCTTTCTTTAGTGAGCTCTCCACAAATCATTTAGCTTTCTTTATGGATTGGTTGGTGTCAGGGGAATAAGGGTCTACCTCTTGATAAACCCTGAGAGAATGGCAGTATCTTGGCCTCTGATGAGGAGTATTTAACACCTGCTGTCCTTGGTTTGGGAACTTTAATGGAAATTCAGACAACAAAAATATCTTTCAGCCTCCTATTACAGAGGTTTTACCATATAGAAGTAATAGGAGGACAAATTGAATGGTAGTCCAAAAGAAGAGAAAACCAAAATATATGTGCAATGAAGTAGAACTGCTTATGATTGTAAAAAAGTAAAAAAATGAAAACCTAAATGTCCACCAATAAGAAAAAGGTTAAATAATTATTGTGTCTCTACATATGGTAATACATCAAGTATGTAATACTTTCAGAAAATGAAGTCTGATCTATCTATACTAACTTGGAAAGGCTGCTAAGCAAAACATCAAACATCACATTACAGAATATGGAATAATCTTAATTATTATGTATGTGTGTGTATATATACACACACTCATACTCACACACATATATACTTTTATATAGAGAGAGATATACATACACAAAAATGTAAATATGTAATCCATCCCTGCCCCTCTCCCACAATCTTTTCCACCTTCTAAGGAGGATTTTTATTGTTTGTGTCTCTCAGATCCTGAGTCTTTGTAGAGCTGTCCAGAGACCAAGGGAGAAAATATCAAATCAGACTAGCTTAGAAACTCTCATTTGATTCACATTAGGTGGGGTGTGATACTACCCAGAGAAGAAAGAAATAGGTGGGCTATAGTTTGTAACAGAGAGAGAGATGTAAAGGTGGCTTTGAAGGAGAGAATTATTTAAAATAGAATTTTTGGAAATTTTGCTATTTGTATATGTGTTGACTGGAGTGTTATTCCCTACTCCCCATTCTCTATTCAAGAGGTTTTAGTAAAAGCACACATTAGAATTCAATGTTTTAGGAAGTCAAATTTGGATTTTTTTTAATAAGACATTTCAATGAGATCAGTTTATGGTAGCAACAGAAAGGCTTGGTCTTATTTGGAGGATATATACATTATATACATTTCATATAATACATATTTCATATTTATATTAAATGTATATTATATATAAAATGCGCATTGTATGGTATATTGCATATTATATTATGCATTATATAGGGTTAGGGTTACTGTAGTACTTTTTATTTATCACATGTATTTTTTATTTATAGAAAAATCATCCAACAAACTGTTGATAACCAGAAATGTTTATTTCTGAATAATTATGTTGGGTGGAGATGTTGGAGAAGAAATAAAATTTATACTTTCAAATTATAGTTTCTTCTATATAGTGTGAATTTGTCACAAGGCTATATTCCTTTTACAATTAAACAAAAGCAGTAACAAGGGAAATAGGAAAAGCATGACCTATTCTGGAATCAACTGGTAGAGCAGTTGTGTGGCTGGATGCTAAGTTTTTGAGATGAGAGGAATATTTTGGGATGAGACTAAAATGGTAACGTGAAAAGAGATTGTATACCTTCATCTGCTTCATAAAGGGCTGTGAACTTAACCTGTTGGCAATAGAGGGCCTTGAGAGGATATTTTACCTTGATATGATTTGATCAGAGCTGTGATTTAGATAGAGGGCAAAATTTCCCTTCTCAATGATTTTCTAAAATCTTTTTACTTACTACCTTTTCCAACTCTTTGCTTTCTTCAGTTTTGGCTTATTCTAGGTTTTCTAAGTAACTATCTCATGAACATATTAACTTGGGAGGCACTTAAATAAATTAAGTGTAGGGGTGCCTAGGTGGCTCAGTTGGTTAAGTGACTGCCTTCGGCTCAGGTCATGATCCCGGAGACCCGGGATGGAGCACCGCATCGGGCTCCCTGCTCGGTGGGAGGCCTGCTTCTCCTTCTCTCACTCCCCTCTCTCGCTTGTGTTCCCGTTCTTGCTGTGTTTCTCTCTGTCAAATAAACAAAATCTTTTTTAAAAAATAAATTAAGTGTAGTAAATTCTATAAAAAAACCAAATACATGTTTATTATTACTATTATTATTATTATTATTATTATTATTATCATCCAGCCTTAATTCATGTCTTATGTATTTGAATCACTATTTTCTGATTTATTTCCAGGTTGCCAATTATATATTCTTTTTTCATTATCTCTCAGTTTGGTCTTTCATTCCAATAAAAGTTGACAGGAAGTGCAGGGATGGGTGAAATAGGAGAAGAGAATTAAGAAGTCCAAATTTCCAACTGTAAAGTGAGTCACAGGATGTAATTTACAGCATAGGGAATATAGTCAATAATACTGTAATAAAGTTGTATGGTGGCAAGTTAACCATATATGGTCATGATTTCATAATGTGTATGTAAATGTTGAACCACCATGTTGGATACCTGAAACTAACAAAATATTGTATCTCAACTATGCTTTAATAAGAACTTTTTTCAGTTGGCTGGAGTTTTAAGTAACCACCACAATTTGCTTATTCTTTCAAAGTCTATGCATGCCCTCCCTTTCTGCTTTGTGTACTACTATTTGCAACACCTTATCATTTTTTGTTATCATTGTCTTTTATCAAACAAATGCTCATTTTGTCAGAGGGAGAGAGGATGCACAAATACCATGAAGTGGCCTCTGATATGTGCTGTAAAAGGCCTGTGCCAGGAGAAAGTGTGGATTCAGAGCAAAAGCAGATTTGTGACTGGAAGTGAAGTAACTGAAAGGCCTATGTATTGTCAATATGTATTTTCAAATCAGGTAAACCTTAACAAGTCCTCCAAGACCTTCCAAAACTCAGAGAAAAGAGAATATTTAGCATTAATAAATCAAATTTCTAGCAGATAGAAAAAAATAGCTATGTACCTCGGGCAAAAGGAAGAAAGCAAAAGAAGAGGTAGTCCAATCTGTTGTCTTTTGAAACATAAATAAACTTTTTTTTTCTTACCAGAAGGGGAAACCATTTTAATAAAGACATTAATCAAACTCTCACTCTTTTAAAAGAAAGATCTACAGAAGCCAAGACTTGAGCTACTTAAGAAGCTGTTTTCTCCCCTCTTGAAGGGCTTAATGGGAATTCATTTCACCTTCAATTAAATCCAACCTCAGTGCTTATTTCAGGCTAGATGCTTAACCTAGATAATAATTCAGGGAAGCAAACGAATTTGCTGTATTCCTGTTAAGAAATTTTACTCCACATTAGTCTCTTGGAGAAATCATAGGTACAACACTTCTGGAGAGATATAAACAATGGCACTTTGGTCCTCATTTACCTTCCTGGGCATGGTGAAGCCAGATTCCTTGCTGCTTTATTCTGTTGGTGGTACAAATGTGTTCTATAAGCCTGTATGAAAGCTAGCAAAGATTTTTGTATTCAGATACGCCTGTCATGAAATCTGTTTATGCTCATATCAACCTCTTTAAAAATCTTTTTAGAATTGTCACTGTGATATTTTACACATTGCTCATGGATATCCATTTCATCTTCAAAAGAAATCATGTAGCTTAAATTTTAGGGGCACAAAATTTGAACAAGGAGAAGTTAATATTTAAAACAAAACCGAACAGAACAAAAGCATTGCTTTGTGACTCATGGGCTTGTAGGGGGCGTTTATGGGTGTGGTATTTTCTGGAAGGCTAGATTACAAAGCAGAAAGTTTAAAAACAAATGTAAGAAAAGAAATTTTTAAGACCGACTTCACACTGTAGGGCAGATTATATAACATGAATCACCCTCTCTACTGACACACTAAAATGCTGGATAAAATAGAAAAGGTATCACCATTGTTGTGCTCAAATAAAAGTAGAGAATTAAAAGAGCTCCCTCCAAAGAGTTAAACCAAAACTGGAGACGGAAGAACTGGACAAGTGGGAAGGGGCATGCCAAATGGCTTTCAACCAAATCTTGGGTTTTTGCCAAAACTTGCAAATTTTGAGTTTCCTCCTTTCACAGCTGCAAAAGATGTAGAAGATAGAACCAGTTTCATTCTAAGTGGAGTTTGCAGTAAGTCATCACGTACATATAAATGGGGCCCCAAAGGACCACATACACAACAACCATGGAAGAAGGGTGAAGGGAAAGTCAAACCCCACCACAGAAGAAGATAGAAAATTTGCTTCTCTTGACCCTTCTACCAGATGACAGTAACATGAAATATCATCTGAGAATTCATAATCATAAGAAAGTCCTCTCTAGGAGGCGCCTGGGTGGCTCAGTTGGTTAAGCGACTGCCTTCCGCTCAGGTCATGATCCCGGAGACCCCGGATCGAGTCCCACATCGGGCTCCCTGCTCGGCGGGAAGCCTGCTTCTTCCTCTCTCACTCCCCCTGCTTGTGTTCCCTCTCTGGCTGTGTTTCTCTCTGTCAAATAAATAAAATCTTTAAAAAAAATAAAATCCTCTCTAGAGTTCACAGTTTAAATTCATACTACTTATATGGTCCAAAAATCTCAAGTGGAAAATTAAATTTAACATAGTCCACATTTGGTACCACTGCCAGAAGACTGCAGAAGCACATAGAAATTCATTCTGGAAGACCCTGATTTCAATCCAGACTTTGAAGAACTAGAAAAAATAAAGTTCTAAGGAAAATGAATATTTCAGAGTTAAAAATCACAAAATATAGCAGAAACCATGAGTAAGAACCAGGAAAGCTCACAGGCAATAGACACAGATACATAAAACTTGAGATATTTGAATTATCAGGTACAGAAAAGAAAATATTTATATTTACAAATATAAAAGAATAAGGTAAAAGGAGATATGAAAATAGTCAACTACAACTTCTAAAAAGGAAAAATACAATATGGATTTCTTGTAACTTTCCATTTTAAACGATTATACATTCACAAAACATTGCAAAGACAGTACAAAGAAGTCCCACATACCCTTCACCCAATTTCACCCAATGGTACATCTTACATAACTATAATACAATGTCAAAATCAAGAAACTGACCTTGGTATAAGTTGTGCATATGTTCTGTATCATTTTATCAAATTCAAAGATTCTATAACCACCACGGCAATCAAGATACAGAACTATTCCATTTCTACAAATATCTCTGTTTATAGTCATATCCATCTCTTGAATCTCCACCATCCCTAACCCTGGAAAGCACTTAATCTGTTTTTCTTCTCTACACTATTGTCATTTTGAGAATGTCATAAAAGTTGAATCATACAGTGTATGCCTTTTTGAATTTGTTTTTTTCCAGTTAGTGTAATACCCTTGAGATCCATCCAAGTTGTTGTGTACATCAATAGTTTTTTTTTTCTTTTTATTGCTGAGTAGCATTCAGTTGTATGGATGTACAACAGGGGTTACCCCTTCAATGACTGTAGGACAATTTAGTGGTTTCCTGTTTTTGACTATAGCAAATAAGCTGCCATGAACAATCATATACACATTTGTGTGTGTTTGTGTGTGTGTGTGCATGCATGTGGAGACTGAGGTTTTCATTCTAGTGTAAATGCACAGGAATGTGATTGCTGGGTCATATGGAACAAGTTTGTTTAGTTTTTTACAGAAATTGCAAACGGTTTTCCAGAATGGCTATACCATTTTACATATCCATATTTTCCCACATCCTCACCAATATTTTGCCATGAAAATGAAAAATAAGAATTCATTTTAGGTTTACTTTCAAACAAATATTATCTTCAATGTCTGTCCAAGTGTGATCAATACCCATGGGAAATAGCACAGCAGCAAGACGAAATGGAAAGCTCACAGATTCTAGAGTTAGAAAACACCAGTTCAAATCCCAACTCTGCCAATTAGCAGTAACTGAGTAAACTTAAGCTCATTAATCTACATCTATTTCTCATCCATAAAATACAGTAAGTTTTCTCTCTGCTCAGCACAGGGAGATTTGAATACTTTATCTGACATTTTACATTATAAGGCCAAATTAGTTTTCGTTTCATTTTTTAAAGATTTTATACATTTACTTGTGAGAGAATGAGAGAGAAAAATAGGGTGGGAGAGAAAGCACAGAGGGAGAGAGAGAAGCAGACTCCCTGCTGAGTAGGGAGCCCAACATGGGAGCTCAATCCGAGGACCCCGAGATCATGACCTGAGCTGAAGGAAGACGTTTCACCAACTGAGCCACTTAGGCTCCCCTATAGTTTCCATTTTACAGGGAGATCTCTGACTTCTTTTTTTAAACAATAACCTCTTTTATACTCTACACTTCCTTCTCCCACATTTTCCTTCTTTATTGTTCTCCATAGCAAAACTTACCACCTCATACACTATTTATCAACTTGTATTTTTATTTATTTTTTTATTTTAAAAAATTATTTGTTTATTTGACAGAGAGGAACACAGCTAGAGAGGGAACTCAAGCAGGGGGGTAAGTGAGAGAGGGAGAAGCAGGCTTCCCGTGGAGCAGGGAGCCCGATGTGGGGCTCGAACCCAGGACTCCGGGATCATGACCTGAGCTGAAGGCAGTTGCTTAACCAGCTGAGCCACCCAGGTGTCCCATAATTTCATTATTTTAAAAAATACATATATATTTTCATAAAGCAAAATAATATCATGCTGTTCACAAGAAACTGTACTGTGTTTTAAGTGTAAAGATGTTCCCAGTTCTCTCTTTACAAACAGTGAAATTATCCCTTCACAGCTATTCACAACATAACATCTCTTGTAGGAGAGAAATGACAAGAGGCAGTCAATAAAAGAGCTTGATAGATAGACTTGTTCCTGCCCTTTTCCCTCCCTGTCTGTAGCAAGAGGTACTAGAAGAAACAGCATGGTAGAGTTAGCCCTTAGTTCTATAGAAACTAAGAAATATTATGACTGGTGTTTATGACCCTTCTCTCCTCTCACCTAGATATAGTGGTGAGTAGCATCTGTTAAAAAAACAATGTCACTCTATCTTGGAAAACTCTGAGAAAGATGTTGTGCAATGTTGGTCCAGTATATCCTTCCAAAAAAAAAAAAGAGCACTGGTTTTTGTATGTGGAGATGAGGAAAACGGATATAGGACCAACAGTGGAAATCACCTATACTGTAAATTCTCTCAGAAAAGTTAAAAGAAATGTGTAGAGTAGTGGGATTTCAAGTATGGTGTAAAAGTGACTCTATGTGATTAATTAATTAATCTATGTGAAAACCTATGCCTGGAATTAATCTATGTGAAAACCTATGCCTGGAAATGCCTTCAGATTCAGTTGGGCCACCTTCAATATTTCAGCTAGAATCCCTCTTAGGCTGGACACTTGATACTCAGAGAAATACTCAATGTACATCCTAGGATAACCAATTTCCATTGCTTGGAAATTCTTTCTTATATCTAACCTTATAAGAAAGTAGAAGAAATGATGTATTTCATTTTCTTTGCACTGTTAGAATGAAAAATAAGCCTTTCAGTAAAAAGAAGTTACTGGAAAGTGTGCTCAATACTATAATTAGAGTTCAGAATGCATAGCTCTTGTTCTATTATGGGATTACAACAAAGCTCCTACTTTGTCTTCTGGTCATTTGTAGGGGGATACATCTAGGAAATGCTCCTTAACAAGAAATAAGAAACATATAAGCAATTTTTTTCTTCCTCTGAACTTAGGTGTACAAAACGGTGATGATGAAACTACTGCATCCATTTTTATAACCATGAGGGGAGCTATCATATAGAAAATAAAGCGCCAGAGTTCATGATAAAATAAATCATTTAAAAATTGAAATAACAAACTCTGGAGCATCCTACCTCTGGACATTTTGTTATGTGAGATAATAAACAACCCGTGGCTTAAACAATTTTGAGCTGGGTTTTCCATTACTTGCAGCCAAAATCATTCTAATGGATGTGACAATGTAGCGTATAACTTTGAAAACTGATGCTCTTTAAGTCATTTTGTCTGTGCTTATATGCCACAATATTATTTTTTTATTGTTACTAAAATTTTTTTCCAGTGTTCCAAGATTCATTCCCCATTTCCCACACCCAGTGCTCCACGCTTTAGGTGTCCCCAGTACCCACCACCAGGCTCTCCCATCCCTTCACCCCCCTCCCTCCAAGTCCCTCAGTTTGTTTCTGTGTCCAAAGTCTCTGTTGTTTCGTTTCCCTCCCTAGATTACCCTAGTTCCCATTTACTTTCCTTCTCCCACTGTCCTCCAGTTTACCCCTCATGCACCGCAAGTAAGTGAAACCATGCGATAATATTATTAATAGTTTTCACTTTCTTCCAGCTTACAAATGACCTTAGGAAAATCTCTGAGTTTGGGTTTAAAATGGATAATTCAATAAATAAAAAAAATTTCGAGACTTTCAAGGTAGAGAGAACAAATTGTTCTCTTTCTCTCTCATCAGAAGTTTAATCATTTATTTTCTCTGCCCAAACTTCTTTTCCATTTTTCTCCACACTTAGGATTTTAGGTCCTTTCTCCTGACTGCTTCATAAATCAGAAGTTTTTCTTCAGTCAGAGACCCATTTGCCTGGACCCCTGATAGCTGCACCAGATATAGGCTGACCAACATGAGTAGCTGTAGTAGCAGGAACAGCTGCTGCAGATGTTTTCCAAGAAATCCAATAAAGAATCATGGTTGACTATTGGGGAAGTTGCAAGGATAATAAGTAAAGCTTGACTCAGCTAAGGTTATATGTAACATCTGAGTTATATCTATGAGGTTGTTATGTTAAGTGTGCAATTCAGAGGCTAATATTTCATTTAAAAATTATCAAGTGCAAACAGAACTCAAAGGAGACTATTTGAGACATCTTAGTTTTTCAAAACTTGTCCTCAAAGGAACAAGTCACTTGGGCAAGAAAGATTTATAGTTTCAGTAGTCCCTTAATCTAAATAGTTTTATTTCAATTGGACAAACCTTAGTGGCAAGCCTAATTTGAGCTCAGCCCTGTGGTAGGCAGTTGCCATGAACAAAAAAGAGAAGAAAGAATTCTTCTTGGGGCACCTGGATGGCTTAGTCAGTTAAGCATCTGGCTCTTGATTTCAGCTCAGGTCATGATCTCAGGGTGATGGGACTGAGGCCTGCATCAGGCTCCTCAATGGGCATGGAGTCTGCTTAAGATTCTCTCTCTTCTTGTCTCTACCCCCCCTACCCCACTTCCACTCCCACTCTCTCTCTCCCCCCCACACACACTCTTTCTCTCTAAACAAAAACAAAAACAAACAAGAAAGAATTACTGTCTGCTCGCAAGAGATTTCAACTTGGTCTCAAATCTAGCTAAAAAGTGCTAAATTGAGGTGTAAATGCGGTTGTTTGTGAGCAAAATGGGTGAGGTTATTAGTGCTGATTGGTGTACCAAGGAGTATATTACAAAGGAAGTGGCACTGGAACTATATCATAAAGGATGAACAAGATCAACAGGAAAGAATGGAACCAGGTAGGTAGATTTGAATGATGCAAAAAGACACTCCTGGAATGACAACAGAAATGTAATTAGGTTGTGTGTTTTTTATGACTTTATCTTTGGAAGTGAGATAAACCATGAGACTCTTTTTCATCTTTCTTCCCTTGACTTGCCAGCTCTTAGGATTTCTCCCATCTTTGGCTATTGTTCAGCTCCTCGGTTTGAGAGCTGCAATTTCGGTCTTACTGTCTGCTCTTTGTGTGACAGTTCTTGCATAAAATGCATTCTCAGTCCCTCCCATGGTACTTATTCTTGATATAGGGGACCAGCATCAGAAACCAAAGTTTTTTCTCTTTATGGACCATTCAAGATGTGAGGGATTTAGATGTTGTGACATATGACTGTTACCTTGTTTTTATTTTTTATTTATTTATTTTTTAAATTTTTTAAAAGATTTAGTTTATTTGACAGAGAGAAACACATCCAGAGAGGGAACACAAGCAGGGGGAGTGAGAGAGGGAGAAGCAGGCTTCCTGCCGAGCAGGCAGCCCAATGTGGGGATCCTCCGGGGATTGTGACCTGAGCCAAAGGCAGTTGTTTAACTAACTGAGCCACCCAGGCGCCCCCTGTTACCTTTTTTTTTAATGGGTTTTATTTTTTTATTTTTTAAAAATAATTTATTTTTTCAGTGTTCCAAGATTCATTGTTTATGCACCACACCCAGTGAGTGCTCCATGCAATACATGCCCTCCCTAATACCAACCACCAGGCTCACCCATCCCCCCAAACCCCTCCCTTCTAAAACCCTCAGTTTGTTTCTCAGAGTCCACAGTCTCTCATGCTTTGTCTCCCTCTCTGATTTATCCCAATTCACATTTCTTTTCCTTCTCCTAATGTCCTCCATGTTACTCCTTATGCTCCACAGGTACGTGAAATAAGCCAAGCAGAGAAAATCAATTATCATATGGTTTCACTTACTTGTTACAGACCTTTTAAATGGTTTTTACTTCAATTATTTGAAGTAATCATTTGAAGAATCATTTGGTTTTAAAGAAGTAACATGAATTTTTCCTTATTTATATTTGAACAAAAAAGCATAAATAACCAATCTTTTCCTTATCAGCTTTTAGTAGATTTTAGATATGATGGTATGATTTAACCTATGGATTTAAAGCCTGCATTATATTGTTCTTTGGCATTCACTCAGTCTCACCCACAGAGATCCTGGTCTCTTCAATATATAATATACACATGTTAGGTACTACTATTTGTTTGGCCTAGGAAATTTAAAAACGACCACAGGGAGAGATAGGGCATTAAACATACACTTAGACAATATCATGATCATAAGTATTGGCCTAGATAAGACATTAATTTTGGTTCAAATTTGAGATCCACTACTTGATAGCAGTGTAATCTTGGATAAGTCATGTCTCTAAGGGTCTAATATTCTAATGCTTGAAATAGGGATATCAATACTTAGTCCCTAAAATTACTATACAAATTGCTTAAGATAGTGTATGTACAGGACTTAACACAATGTCAAGCACAGTATGAATGGTTACTATACTTATGCACAGGATGCTGTGCTCATAATGTGGCTTGGGAAAGTGAGGAAAAGCCTTATAGGGGAGATATTATTTGCACTAAGACTAGAAGAATGAATAGGGCTGCCTAGAGAACAGGGTCATAAAGGGTTTTCTGAGTAAAAGCAGCAGCATGTGAAAAGGCATGGGGGAAAAAGTAGCTTTAGGTCATTTGAGGAACTAAAAGTATTTTGGTATGACCAAAACCCAGGGTGAGTGTAAAAGAATAGGAGTTAGCAGATGGGAGCAGATAGATGAGGCCAAAGAAGTAGATGAAGGCCAAAACATAAAAGCTTTTGTATGCCATTCTAATATGTTTATACTTTAATATATGACTGATCAAGAATAGCAGAAGAGCCTGGGGTGCCTGGGTGGCTCAGTTAGTTAAGCACTCAACTCTTGATTTCAGCTCAGGTCATGATCTCAGGGTTCTGAAACTGAGTCCTGTGCCCTACTCTATGCTCAGTAGGGTGTCTGCTTGGGATTCTCTCTCTCCCTGTACCTCTGCCCCTACCCACCAAAATAAATAAAATAATCTTTTAACAAAAGAATAATAGAAGAGTTTCAAATAGTGTGACATGGTCATATTTTCATTTGAGGTCACAGAGGTAAATGTTGAAGGAAGTGTAATTATCAGGGAGGATGATACTAGTAGAGCAGACATTAGAATCTAGCTATTGCAATAACCAGTAAAGAAACTGCAAGGGATTGAACTAAGATAGTTAATGGGGATCTACAAGAGGAGAAGGATATGGATCAGCAAGGTCACCAAAGGTAGAATCAATAGGACCTTAAGATTAAAATAGAGGTGGTTGGTGAGAAGAAATATCTAGGATATCTCTCATCTTTCTAATCTGGAAAACTAGGTGGATCGAGAGGTCATTAACTTCATTGTAATAAGAATTCAGTTTTGAACATGTTGAGCTTGAGGGCTCTGTCATACATCCAAGTAGAAATATCAGTCTGGTAGTTCTATAATTCAGAAGAGACAATTGGACTGAAGTTGTGAATTTGCAGTGATCAAATCAAAATTAACTATGACTTAATTATGATGAACATCTCTAATAAAGAATCTAAGTCCATTTCTTATGCTTGACTGATGACAGCTTTCAAACCCTGCCACGTCCTCTTCCCCTATACCTGAACAAGTTATTAAGAAGGCCTTGATGCCCCCTGCTTTGGTGTCAGGGGGTAATTCAAACTATGTAAGCCTCAGCCCATACAAGGAAACCCTTCACCCCAGCAAGCCCCCCTACCTTACCATAATAAATCCAAAGCCAGCCACCCCTCCCTGCTCTCTCAAACCATTTTTGGACCTGCTTGGGAATACACCTTTCTTTCCACATAAAGTCTTATTATGTGAATAATAAATCTCTTTTATACCCTCTTGATGTATATGTGGTACAATGAGTCTCGTTATCCTAATCAATTTTAGGTGAAGGAGGTTCCATTCCATCTCTATTGTAATGATAACAATTGGGCCAAACTGTGTCCATTATGTAAGTGTCCTAAGTTGTTGTGTTTTTCTCATAATATGTAGCTTTTTGGCACCTAAGTGATTAAGATCATGGCAAAAGAACCACCTAGATATGGTATGTATAATATATAATATGTATATACAAAGTCAAAAGGGAAGTGGTCAGGGCATAGAGAACCTTGGAAGAAAACGAGCAATTAAACATGAAGCAGAAGAAAAGAAGCTCATGAAGGACTCTGAAAAAGACTTAGCTGAAAACTAAGAGAAAGAATTCATGAAAGGAAAGCATTTTCAGAAGGAAAAAGAATTCATCAGGATTACATGTTTAACAGGATTCAAATTTGTTTTAAAAAATATTATTGGTTTAGGGGCGCCTGGGTGGCTCAGTTGGTTGGGCGACTGCCTTCAGCTCAGGTCATGATCCTGGAGACCCTGGATCGAGCCCCACATCGGGCTTTCTGCTCAGTGGGAAGCCTGCTTCTCCCTCTCCCAATTCCTCTGCTTGTGTTCCCTCTCTAGCTGTGTTTCTCTCTGTCAAATAAATACAATCTTTAAAAAAAATATTATTGGTTTAATGATATTTCATCAGCTGCTCTCAGTTTAACACCCCAGATAAATATGTATATCTGGGTCTCTTCCTAAAAAATGATAAAATAATTGAACAAGTTTTTTAAGTCATATTTCACTTAAAGACCGAGGATAACAAAGGACAAATAAACAGAAAGCATTATGAAACCAGAATATCAGGCTCAAAATGTATGTCTTATTGGCCAGAAATCATAGCTTTTTCCCTGTCCTAAATTCTAGTCTTAGTCCCAGTATTCAATACCAGCTTAGGACCCACCTACATATCTTCACTTCTAAAATTCTAGTACCAAAAGATTCAGCACAGACTCATACCATTTTTGAGAATTAAGAGTTGTTATATAAGAAAGGAGTTTCACGACCCGTATAGGTCCGTGAGCTCCAGTTTCATATTATCTTCCATTCTCAATCAGTATCAGTTGCCTACAGTTCTAGATTGAGTATTCTGTCACAATGGGGTTTGCTGTGTTTTGTGACTTTGATCTTTCCACAGTGAGTAGAGATTGGTTCTGTCATCTGTTGAATGACTATAATCATATCTTGCAGTACATGTTGGTTCATAGCTCTACCTTTACACTTAGCAAGATAATCTGTTCTCCCTCCAGTTTCACAGTTACAGGATCTATCCATCTTAGTTCCATCCCAATGCTAGTAGGTAGTTTGTAGTTTTCACACAAAATTTTGTTTTATACATTCTTAAGCTATCTAAGAAAGAGGCAAAATTAGAAAGCACTCCCAAAATTGTGATGTAGGGCTTAGTGCAAGTTCACAGTTGTGTTTCTTGTTACAATATATAGAAATCGTTTAGTTTTGCAGGTTATGATCATTTTCTATGGAATCAAGTAGACTTTTGTTCAAATCCAAGATTGACCACACACAAGCCATGTGACCCTGAGTGACATATTTAATTTACCTGAGACTTAGTCTCTACATATATAAAATGGGATTTAAAAATACCTATCTCAGAGAGTTTCAAGTTTATCTGAGTGTGTGTGTGTGCTTATGTTTTTTTTTTTTTGCTTTCTACCTTTTTTTAAATATGATAAAACAGATTTGGGGAGGTACGATGTTTTTTTTTAATTAATTAATTTATTTTTTATTGTTACTAAAATTTTTTTTATGCAGCACATGACACAGAGAAACACTTTACAAATAACAAATGTTATAACATGAAAAACTCAGGTGATAATAGCTAACATTTACTAGACTCATTTTCTATATCAGGAAGCTAAGGTTTGCACAAGACAAGTAAACTTCCTAAGGTTGTACAGTTAAGAAGGAGTGGAGTTGAGATTCCCAAATGGAACATTTGATTCCAGGGTATTTCTGTGTGCTGCTGGCTCAATGCAGCTCATTGTTACCTTCACTGTCTTCACAGAGCTAATGGAATTACAGAAATCATACATTTATTTCTTGTAGACATAACTGATCCAGTGTGAGTGGGATGTCCTGATTTACCAGATTCACTCACTCTCTTATCAACTCTGAAATACTATTTTAAAAAAGTCAAACTCCTTCCTTTAATCATCAAATTTAAAAAAAGCCTATTATAGACTTAGGTCTGGCATTTTATTTTAGTTTCTTCAAAATACATTTGGAGGCATAATATTCCATTGTATATATGGAAAGTTATTCATTGTTGAATTTTTCTGATATTTATAGTTTGAAATTCATCTTCTTAAGATGATTGTCTATTGCCTCTCCTGGAAAGGGCAATATAAACATTTATTTATTTTTAGGTACAGCAACCAGGTTCTCAAATAAACATCCACTGAGGGTTAATTCTTAAGTAATAGGACCATCCAAAACAAATGTAAAACCACTAGTCTGTATAATATTTTCACAAATGTAGTACTTATCAAATAAATATTCATTTATTTAAAAACACTGTGACTCCAATTGTTATAGCTTATATCCATATTCCAAGTATATCAAATATTACCCTTGTGTAAAGCTAAATAAAATAACTTAAGCACCAGAAAATTTTAACAAAGACTAAAACTTTCAGAGTTACAAATTGTTTTACAAATTATTTCTCTCAATGAAATCATTACATTCTAAAAAGCCTCATACTGGTGATTTCCTTGCTACTTTTTTAAAAAAGTGATTCCTTGTAAGGTTCCACATTCTGATTTTTCATTTTTATTTCATAACACATAAATGTCATTATTCTGCTTCACTTATGAAAACATTTATATCATAAAATTACATAAATTATGCATACTCCAAACACAAAATTATCCTGAAATTTGATGATGGCCTTGGTTCATCTTTTAATTACTTGCAATTACTTACTATAAATTAATAGATAGATTTTTAGGTGTTTTGCCAGTGTAATAATTTAAAATTCTGGACCATTGAACAAACTTTTCTGAAAGTTTCCTCTTACTCTTGATTTATCACTAAATTAATAGTCTCCAAAAGTGTGGGCCCCTGTCAAATCATGGATCAGTCTTCAACTGAGGAGCTGCTTGAGTGTTATACAAATCTGTGTAAGCCAGGGCAGTTTTGGTTGCAAATAACAGAACATCCCAAACAAACTAGTTTAAGATTACATAACAAATCCAGAGGCAGCCTGATCCAGAGGCAGGGTTGGCTACATGCACAGCTGGAATCAATGCTCAAAAGGCGTTGTCAAGATTTGATTTCTAATAGTGCTTAGGTGGCTCAGTAAGTTAAAAGTCTAACTTTGGTTCAGGTCATGATCTCAGGGTTTTGGGATTGAGCCCCCTGTTGGGGCCCAAGCTCAGTGGGTCTGCTTCTTCCTCTCCTCTTCCCTCTGCCCCTTCCCCTGATCATGCCCTTTCTCTCATATAAATAAATAAAACCTTAAAAGAAAGAGAGATTTGTTTTCTCTCCATCTCACTACCGCTGGTCCCTATTTATTTTCTTCAGTCTCAGGCACCTTGTTGTACCAATATCCGGGAAGTAATATGGCCTCTATAGACCCTTTTGTTCAAGTAAAGCAGTAAAGAATGAATGTCTTCTCCCTAGAAGCCCTGGTAAAGACTCAGTGTGTTCACAGGCTTACACGATCATGGAAGCATCACTGAACCAATCACTGTGTCTTAGGGAAATGCAACATGCTAACTGGCTTTGTCTTAGTCCCTTTGGCCTGCTAAAACAAAACCTACAGACTGGGTAATTTATAAACAACAGAAATGTATTTCTTGTGGTTCTTGAAGATGGGAAGTCCAAGATCAAGGGCCAGCCTGGTTGTGTTCTGTTAGGGGCCATTTTCCTTGTTCATAGCTGGTATGATCTCAGTGTCTTCACACAGTGGAAGTAACAAGGGGTCTCTGTGGGATCTCTTTCTAAGAACTCTAACCCCATTCATGAGGGCTCAACCCTCATGACTTAAGCACCTCCCATAAGCCTCACCTAACACCATCACATTGGGTATTAGCATTTCAACATATGAATTTTAAGGGGACACAATATTCAGATTATATCGGGCTTAATCTTGGCCATATTCTCCATCCTGGTGTTCCATTCAGATTCATGGGCTATAAAGAGGAGACAGGTGAATCCCCAAATACCAGTACAAATAGGCTAAATGGATGTCCAGACACCAAACGAAGCATCTATACCCTTACTTTTTTATGCTTTCCCATATCTTTAATGAACCTCTCCTCCTATAGGGAGCTCATGAGGTAAAGAATATTATTTCTAAATTCAATTTCTGCTAACAGGTACTCTTTAAGGGAAAAAATGCTCAAGTAGCAGCTCCCAGAATACATATTGTAGGAGTTGGCTAATAAGACTCTTCTGTATTCTTCTGCCACCTGTCATCTTGGGATCTCTCAGCATTTATTATCTGGTAGCAGGCCGGCCGTGTACAGATGGAAAAGTCACCCCAGAGGGAAGAGAGCTGTTATACTCTACCCCCCTTCTGGTTCCACTTCTGTGCAATGCTAATTTAATCGGGCACATGATTCACTCACTCACCTTAAACTCAAGCCAGACCTCATTCTATTTTTAATGTTTTAATTTTATTATTCACCCACAAATGTATCTATCTCAGCTTAGGTATATTTTTAAACAGTTTGAAATATAAACTAAAGGAAAAGGGTTTCTCTTGTCACTCCTATTCTGTCCTTCCCAGATCATTCCAAATACTTTGCTTTAAGCCATGTATAAGATAAAACACTTTGAAAGCATTAGAAGTTACCTTGAAGCCAGTATTGGAGTGAGTGAATAGCATACAGATTGGAAATCTAAGTGAACATTCAAAATGACCATTTATAGCAATTCCACTGGAAATAAGGGCTGAGCCAGTAGGGAAATGAGCAGATTCACATGGGGGCATGTTGGCATGTTTGGGTTACCATTCAGAAACTGAAAGCCATTGGTTTCATTAAAAGATTTGTTATGATCAATCTCAGAGTTTACAAAGGAAAATGTAGCTAAAGAAGTGGGAACAAGAGAAAGGAAAGTGGTCAAAGCCCAAAGAAGCTGTAATCACTACCTTTGTCTAGCAGGAGTTCCAAAGCAAGAACCTAGGAAGAGACCTTTGAAAAACAAGAGAGCTGGCTTGCAGGTGTACTTGACTGAGGTCTCACACAGCTAATTAAAATTCCTTTAGCCACAATACTGACTCTTGGTGGGTGAGGGGTTATAATATACTGTTGCTAATTAACCATTAAAACTTGGTTAATAGCTTATGAGTCACCCCACTTCATTTTATAATACCAAATTATATTTGATTCAGTTATAAAGAAATGCTTAGCTACACCTGTGGAATCCACACTATATAAATAAATGCTTCAATTTGATTTTCAACTTGAAGATAGAGATACAGAAAAAATCTGATATTATTTGCTGTCACATATTTGCATGGTAAACTGTGTTCTGGTTATCTTCATAATATTCTGATTTATGGAAGGAAGAGAAGAAGGGAGGCTGTGAAATATGCAAGATAATAGTCACATCTAGCAGCAAAATTTACCCGAGACATTGCCATGTAAACAACATTCTGAAAATATCACTCTTCAAAGATAGTCTCCTGCATGATAAATAAATAGTCTATGCAGAATCAATAATTACTTGAAGCACTAAAAATTATCTTATACATATTCTAAAATTTCATTATAGCCTATGAAATATCCAATAATGAAAGTTGAATTTTAATGTGTTTTAGTCTGTGCATTATAAACTAGCTAATTGAGAAAGTTATTTCGGGAAGAAAAATAGAACTGTGTGGATTTTCAAGTAACCAATAATTTTTTAAACTTCTCATTGTAAATTTTCACATCTGATAACAGCAGGTTTTAGCCTTGCTATCTATCCAAAAATGAAGATACTAAATTTTCCTTTCTGTGAAGTTTTTAATCATCACAGAAAATATGACTGAAAAGTTTTAACATTTAAGGCTGCTCTCCATATATCTTTGATTTAATGAGAAACATTATTGTAGAACATTTTCCCCATTCAATTAAATCAATATTTGAATGTCTTGCATTTGGAAAGCAAATTACTAGGGGCTGTGGGAGATACAGGAGCACTTTGGATGGTTAGAAATTAGTATGAGAAAACAGAAAAATGCATAAATAACACTTAAAACAAGGCACTACTAAATGCCATTATTTTAAACTTAAAGCAGAGAAAATAATATTCTTGTATTTAAGTTAAAATAATTTAAATGTTTTTTTTCTACTGTGTCATCAGTACAGACTGTCAGACATCCCTCTAAATGAAGGACAATATTAATGACCAACTAGAAAAATATTCTGGAAGCCCTTAAATGAAAGGTAGTGTAATATGATGCAATGGTTCTCTAATGTGAGTAAATCAAAGAGGAATTGCTAAAACACAAATTGTTGGGCCTCATGCCATAATTTCTGGTCCAGTAGGTCTGTGGTGGAATCAAAAAATGTACATTTCTAACAAGTTTCCAGGTGATGTCCATGCTGCTGGTCTGGAGGTCACAGGTAAGAACCACTAGAGGGTTCTAGTGCCAGATCACTCAAGTTTGAATCCTGGCTCCCTCTTTACACCTGCATGATCTTTGGAGCATGCCCCTATCATCTCATCCAAAAAATCTGCATAATGGAAGCACTGTGGCAGAAACTGCTAACCAATGACCAAAACTTTGTTCTCTTCTTTTTGGGCCTAAAACTTGACAACTGTTCCCAGGCTCCCTTGATGTAAGTTAGGTGTAGACCTGTGATTGAGATCTAGCCAAGGAATATGAGCAAAATGATGGGCATCACTTCCAGGCATGACTCCTAACAAGTCCCACGCATGTCGTTCATGACTTTTCCACCACTTCCAGCTTGCCCCAAATGAGCATGGAAAACTTGAAAACTGAAAGTTGAACACAAGAGAGCCATGAAATGGAAGGAGACTGGATCTATGAAGCAACACCTGAAAAGAGAACTGCCCACCAAACAGCAACACCCATTTGGGCTTTATACAAAGAAGAACTTGATCTATTCCTCCTGGTATTCCTGACAGCTAGCATGCCATCTGAGACACAGTTGCTCAATAAATTGTTGAATTGATAAAGACATAAGGAATGGATCAGTCTAACAGCAGACATGATGGAAGGTAATAAGATCTACAACAATGGAGCTATTTAAATAAAACTAAATGGCTGCCATGAAGAGTTCTATAGAATGTGTTCCTCAATAGGTAGAAGGTTAGGTAAGATCACCTCTCAGGACTCTTCCAAATATAATATTCTATATTATGACCTAAATTTAAATAAGTAGGATGCAACTTTTGAGAGCTATACCTTTCTCCCCAGCTCCTTTATGTTCCAGTCCTTTTGTTTTTTTCTTTTCCAAATGTTTCACCTTTCCGTGTTAATTAATCAATCAGCATTCACTGACCATGTAAAATATGCCCAGCCATGTCCACAAGTTATTTGACATCTAGTTGAGGGGACAGTGCTTATGAAACATACAACACATTTGAAACAACTAGTAAACAATATCAAAGAGATCATTAAATGCTACAATAAAAAGTTGTTGAGGGAGTTGCTTCAAGTGTGTTTCTGTGCATGTTAAAAGCATGTCAACCACAGGACATACAATTAAAAAGCTCAAATTCAACTTTATTTTCTTTAGATAAGAAGTGCAAATGTGGGCAAATCACTTAACCTCACTTCTCCCTTCTATGAAAGTAACAATTCTGTCCAATTTAGTAAGGAGCAGGATGAAAAAAAGAACTGATTCATGAATTAGAAAACATGACCCTTTGAAAGGAGTGCTCTGTTTGGGAACCTCATGTTTCAATTCAGCTTTATTTGCATCCCTTTTTTTCTTTCTACATGTAAACAGGATTTCTGTTATTAGTGATGGTTCATCTAAGAGTCCTCCATTTCACCTGCCTGCAGTACCCAGAAAACTCTGGTTTTGATCATGTTGGAAAAGGACAATAGGCCTCTGGTGCTCCACAGCAAGGAATGTGATTGGATTTCTTCACTTTGGACTTATGCTCCCTTCAGCAGCCAGTTGTGCCACTGCTGTTGACCTGCCTGCCACCTGTTTGAGTTCAGGGTAGAGACAAGAAACTCAAATGTTTCAGCAGGACTTGTTAGGCCAGTTGCTGATGACTGAACTAGGGATTACATTTCATGAATATTATTTCATGTTCTGGTAGATAAACTAAATATCCCTTCATATCTAAAGAGATGGTAAAGAAGAGTTACAAAAAGGAACATTTAATGTTTTTCTAAATGAACATAATGTAATAATAATTGAAGTGAAATTAGACAAGTATGCCCTGACCCGTTAAACTTCTCTGCCAGCTGTAAATGCGGCCTCCAGCTGCATTCTTTTCATGGGAAAACAGTTCAGTGTTGTTCATTTTATCAGACTCATTTTAAACCATTTCCAAAATGTTTTCCTCTAGTTCTGTTTTGAAGATTTCTGCATCTGTAATATATTTCTTAGATATTTTTCTCTAATTAAACCCTTTGAAAAATAAATGAATGAAAAGCTCTATTTCAGCTTTTCCCAAGTTTGACTCCCGTTCAGATGGCTCCTTTGACCTTTGTGAGCTGTATTTATGAAAGGTCTTTTGTCTGACAATTGTCTTTTGTATCTCAAACTGGTTACAACATTATTAGCCCAAGAAGAGAGACTAACAGAATAAAATTATTTTGCTGTTCTGTGTTTTTAATATAGCTACAGGGCAAATACTTTTCTACAAATGTTATAAATTAGTACCTCCTAGATCCTACTCAGAATATGATTCACTTTAGGATTTTGTTAAAATACAGATTATGATTTAGGAGTTATGGGGTAAGGCCTAAGATTCTGCAATTCTAACAAGTTCCCAGATGAGCTGATGTTGCTGGTACAAGGCTCTAAATTTGTAGGAAACTTTCATCTTCTTATTGCCCAGCCACCATAACTTCCACTTGTGTCTTAACAGATCCAAGGCAGAGTACCAGTTTAACTAGTTTTGCACAACTCCTTGCAAAAGTAAGGAGATTTACTTTAAAAATAACTTTTAAAATTCAATAAAAATAGAAGTGGGGTAAACAACAAGTAGAAAGATGTCCTAGTAAGAATAGGTCAAAGGTACACGAGATTCAATTAAGGAAAGAAAACAAACCTATTCTGTATGGCATTAAGAAGTAGAGTAAATTAAATATTATTAGAGGTTGTTTTATAAAGATCTATTCTGTTTGGGTTGGTACAACCTCTGGGTGAAATTTTCTCCCCAGGATACCAAGAAATATCCTCCACTAAAGTCTAGATTCTTATTGAATGGAATTAGTGCTTGGTCAAGAGTATAAGCATATACACAATGGTGCCCTTAATCTCTTTAATCCAAGAAGCTCTATGGCCTCTGTCTCCCAATTTAGGAATCTCTTTCAGCAAACTACAGATTGCTAAAAATGAAAGTATTTAGTGTTTCCAAATTGTAACATTCACACTGGAAGAAGAGATGTACTTTTCTCCAGCCTCTACCACCGGTGTCATTAGATGCCCATTTCACAGATACTATCTAGTACTTTAACTGCCGTCAGTCATTTCATAAGCAGATTTAAGTTTATTCCTTATGGAAATACATTCTACAAACAATGGAAGAACCTACATAGTAAAGTCTGTTAACCCCAGAGGGAAAGACAGATACCTAAAAAAAGTAACTATAATAATAAAAGGGCTGTAATAAAGAGTTGACAGAAAATGAAGTTGATGGCAGTTTTTTCTTATTTACACTTATTTGCTGAGAATGTTCATGCCCATCTCTTTTTTATCAAATGGCAGATAGAAAAGGAAAATTAGAAGAAGAAAATACATCTTTCCATCTGTGTTTTCTAATTATCTATTCCTCCTGCTAGTCTTTTATTCTTTCAGCTTGTTTTACTATAATTATGCAATTAGGTTCTATGTTATTACTAATTTTATAGACCCAGTGGCTAGGGAGGTGCTTTGACATATAATGGACACTCAATAAATATTTTCTAAATGAATGAATGAGTATATTACACATATGGTAATTCACTATTTAAACCTTTTTACACCTTTTCCTGACTCACTAAGAGAAAGAAAAAAATATACATTGACATTTAAACACATATGTACACTGTAAAACTGGAATGAGTAATCTATTTGGTTTTTATTCAGAGTAAGGGATAAAAATTGCATTTATTTTTATTAATTTTCTGAACACAAAGACCAATGAAATGACTTCTCATACTTAGAAGAATCTGCTAGCTATTTGTCCTAGGAAGTGGTTTATAAATCAGAAAGAGGTTTTCCTAATTTAAAAATAAAAATCAAATCTCACTTATCTGACTTTGGAGCTCCTGGTACTTTGAAACCATTACTATTCGTGGGAGACACCGTGGTGTGCCACCCTGACTTCCCTTGAGAGAAGAGCTTGTTGTCTCAGCTGCTGGCAGTACTGTTGGCAGGAAACCATCAGCTGTCGGCCCCTTTGTGGTTGCCTCAGCTGCAAAGAGCCATCTGGCCCAATATCAGTCCCCTTATTGATGACCCACATCCAACAACCAGTCAGTACAAAGGTAAAAAGACCTAGCCATCTTGGCACAACTTGGAACAACTCTGAAAGGCCTTTCTGGTTTCAGAGCTCTATGTGGGTTCAGTCATGGCTGTTGTTGAATCTAACTTCTACCTCAACTTCTCCCTCTTCCCAAGCCCTGGTCCCTTCCCCTATTGTCCCAAGGGCACTCCTAAATAAATATTTTGTGTGTTAAGCCTCATCTCAAAATTGGCTTCCTCGGGAGCTCACTCTATGATATTATTATTTCCATGCTATTTTTTATACAAAATACAGAGAATGCTTGTAAGTTTTCATTGAGAAAAAATTGCTGCATTTTGTGGAGTTTACTCTCTGAAAAGACTTATTCTAGGTTAGAACTATTTGACAAAATCCACACTGTCAAGGTTACTGTTCCTACGAATTTGTTATTTCATTATTGTGTTGATGACACAAGGGAGTAGACCAAGAGTTACATTGCCACAGTGATTCCCCTGCAGTGAAAAGAGCCTTATTTGAGGTTCTTACCTTGTACTACAGGGGTAGAGCAGGTGCAAAGGTTTCTAAATTGAGTCTCCTCCAACCAGGCCATTACTGACATGAAGGAAGCATCCAGAAACATGTGATGTTTGAAGACCAAACTCAGAAATTCTCTCTGGACTGTTAAGTCACTCCATGACCAGTCATTCTGTAGTTCTAGCCTGGTTGCTTTGTAGTATCCCCTCCCAAATTTATTCCTGTATCTGTTTATATGATATACTGATAATCTGAGACAGAGATGGATAAGGAGAGGTCCCCATGGTAAGAGTTCTTTCAGTTGTCTCCATGGTGATCCCTGCATAGCTGATAAATACTTAAGTTAATTTTATTGCTTATCTTGAAATTACCAATGGCTTCAGTTTTGGAATACATGTGGAAGAAGCCACCAGGGCTCATACCACAATCTATAAAACAGGTGGGGTGCCAAGTTTCACTGGAGACTCAGTCTCTCTTTTCCGTTTCTTTTTTACCTTCTTTAGGAACCCAAGGTCCTAGTATGTTTTATAGTTTGTTTCCTCCCCATTCCTATATTATGAAAAGGAGACTAAAGTATAAATAAATCATAAAGCAGCATATTAACTTCCTCTGGGAGACTGCTTTTTAAATGTAAACAAGGGAGTGATGAATCTCTAATTAGGGAATTTTAGAAATTGAGAAAGTTTGCAAATGGGAGAAGAGTAAGAAGAGGTTGAGGAACAAAGCCTATGCATTGATTATTCTGTGCCCCATTTTCCCCATATGTAAAAAGGAAGAGTAATATTACCTACATCTAAAAGTCATTGCATTGTTCAGTTACTGCTATTTTTATAATATTGTTTTTTACTCTGAGGTATAAAATTACCAAAGGTATGGTCTTTCTCTTTATGGAGAAGCTGCAAAGTCTTGCTATTCAAACAGTGTTCTAAGGACCAGAAGTATCAGCTACATTAGGGAGCCTATTGGAAGTCCAGAATCTCAAGCCCCACTCCAGACCTACTAAAGCAAAGCTTACATTTTAACAGGATTCCCAGGTGATTCATATACACATTAAAATTTGAGGGGCCTTGAAGTAGGTATAGTGGTCTCAAATAGGGACTTTGAAATCAAAGAGACTCAAGTTCCAATTTGATATCTCTGGGATCATGGGCAAGTCACTTAATCTCTCTGAGTCTGAGGTACCTCATGTGTAAAATGTAGGATAATCACCTCTCTTTAGCATGGTTGTTGTGAGGATTACATGTGAAAATATGCAAAGGATTTACTGATATGCATGCTAGGCAACTACCAAGTATCTTATGAATTGTGGCTATAACTACACTCAAAACAATCTCTATAGTTTTTGAAACATGTAATCTCATGCTCCCAAGGACAAAGAACTTGACATCATTCAGCGCAGGATTGTTCATACATTTATATAATTTTTAAAATACACAAAGAATATTAGGGATCATCATAGATAGATTAAAAAAATAGGTCAATTTTGTATTTGAAGACATGACAGATGAAGAAATGATTTTCCTTTGTGTCTCTCTGAATTTTCCACTGCCTTGCTGGGTAAGTTAACTTCAGTTTAGACACAAAGGTGATCAGTTGGCCATGACAGGTAGAGGAATACCAGCAGGTCTAGTCAAGCTTTTGAGTTTTTTAGACATGATTCTCCATACCAGTGAAGGTGATCAGATTGTTCAGGTATTCTGATCCTAAAATGTAGTACTCCCTAAACAAAAACTCTCTGAAGACTAGAACCTGAAATTGTTGAATTTGGATTGTCAACTACTAGGTTCTAAATTTTTTTTAAGATTTTATTTACATATTTGAGAAAGAGAGAGAGATAGAAGCAGACTCCCCTCTGAACAGAGACCTTAACACAGGGTTCAGTCCCAGGACCCCAAGAT
The DNA here is from genome assembly GCA_004023965.1 of Spilogale gracilis. Taxonomy (NCBI): domain Eukaryota; kingdom Metazoa; phylum Chordata; class Mammalia; order Carnivora; family Mephitidae; genus Spilogale; species Spilogale gracilis. The sequence continues at coordinate 52,518 of PITA01004774.1, forward strand.
TATGACCTGAGCTGAAAGCAGATGCTTAACCAACTGAGCCACCCAGGTGTCCCCAGGTTCTACATTCTTAGATTCATTTCACATTCATCTCAAAGTTAAGAGCAGAGGCTCAAGCACCAAAACATTAGGGCTCAAATTTGATCATTTATAAAGCAGAGATCATTATAGCTCCTCCCTCTAAGGCTATTTAGGAGAATTAAATGCAGTAATCTATGTATAGATGTTAGCACAGTACCTGGTTTATGACTCAGTAAGTGTAAACTATTGTTGAAATGTTATCATACTTGCTGGAGCTGATTTCCCTAGAATTTTGTATTTGATATGTCTGACTCCAGCCTATTTTCCTGACCTCAACACTGATTTGGGGACTAAATCCAGCCTTTAACTAATCTATCATAATAGTTTGGTTGGAAGAATTAGAGTTAATACCATGCCATACCAATGGAAATATGAGGTTACTTAGTAGAATATTTCCACATAAGGGCATTTCCTAGATGACTGAGCCATTGGGAGAACTAATTTCAGTGTGTTGAAATGTTAGTGTAACTAGGCTCTAAGAGACTGTCAGCCATTTTCATGCTTTTAATGAGTTCCCCTAGGAGAAGAAAAGCTACCACGCCAGCAAGCATTTCCCTACACCTGAATTCTTTGTCATTCAGTTGTTGGTGCTCTGGAAGCCAACATAGTGGTACACTTTGTGGCAGAATACTGAAACAATAAAACCTGACAAATTCTTGATCAACCAGTGCTGGAAATGCAGACCCATTTGGAAGTGGAATGGAGTAGATAATGTGAAAACCTGGACTGCATATCCATGGAACTTCCTGAAAATACAATTCAGTAAGGATTTGAGAGACTTTAGTCACCTGAATTAATCAGTTTAAACTGGGGCAAATGACAAGGTTTTGAATGGGCTTCTGTACCCTGACTGAAATATTATTTTGAGTGATTAGTATTAGTCATCAAAGGAACTTCATCAAAGGATCTTCTATGTTTTGGAAAGAAAGCTCCCCCATTAACATGCCATCATCTCTCCATACCCAACAAGAGAACCAACCTGATCTCTGGGGTAGGGTTGAATCACAATTAAAAAAAAAAAAGAGGGAAATGCAAAACATGGACCAGAATTCTGACGAGCTTGTTCAGCCTGTCAGAATTAGCTTTAATAAAGTTTATAAGTTTTTAAAAGTATTTATAAGATTAATTTAAATAATGTTTTTTTATTCAGAGAGAAAGGTGGGAGGGGGAGTGGGAGAGAGAGAATCTTAAGCAGGCTTCATGCTCAGTGCTGAGCCTGACATGGGACTCAATCTCATGAGCCTGAGATCATGACGTGAGCCACAATCAAGAGTCAGACTCTTAACCAACTGAGCCACCCAGGCACCCAAATTTAAGTAATATTTTTTGATAACAAAAATAATATATGCTCCTTGCTGAAAACAGAAAAGTATTAAGAAAAAAGTTTACTCATAATCACCTTAAGTTAATATTTTGATATATTTAATTCTGGACAATCTTCTCTGAATGTTGATATTAATTCTAATTAACATAAGTGGGATTATTTGGAAACGTCATTATTAATGGTTATGTACTAATACAGTATGTGTTGCAATTTTAACATCCTTGGGCATTTATTTAAACCCCAATTTTTGCTATTATATATGACAAATATCTTCTTTTGTAAAATTTTGCCTAGATGTACAAATGTTTCCTTAGAATAGGTTCTTAAAGTTAAATGTTTCAAATAAAGGGTAGGAACATATTTAATTTTCTCAGTGCATTTGCCAAATTGCTTTTCAAAAAGATCATTCCAATGTGTTCTCCCATGAGCTGTGTGCTCCAGGGACTACTTAGAGTGTTATCTTGGATCATTTCTCTCTAATTTTATGGTCAAAGATGCTATCTTGGGGCACCTGGGTGATGCAGTCAGTTAAGCCTCAGACTCTTGACCTCGGCTTAAGTTGTGATCTCAAGGTCATCAGACCAAGCCCTGTGTCAGGTTCCATGCTCAGCGTGGTGTTCTTGGGATTCTTTCTCACTTTCTGTTTGCCCTTCCTGCTTTTGTGTGCTCTCTGTAAAATAAATAAATCTTTTAAAAATGCTATCTCATTAACTTACTATTCTTTTTTAAATATAATTTATCATTTCACACATAAGTATATTGACCATTTTTTTCTTTTGGTATTTGTTCATGACCATAGCCCATATCTTCCCCAGGGCAATCAGATTTTTTTCTCATTGTTTTCTTAGAATCTTTATATAGTAAAACATATTAGTTCTCTACTATATTTTTGCACTTATATTTTAACATTAATTGTAATTAGTGGTAAATTTTCATTGTTATCATCATACAGAAATTTGGAATTTTCATGCATTCAAATCTATCCACCTTTTCCCTTGTGATTTTTTTTTCACATTGTTTTTATTCTTGTAAAACCTTACTCATTTGGAGAACAAGTGAATATTTACCTATATGTTCTCTTTTTTTAATGTGCATAAAAGATTTATTTTGAAGATTTTGAAGAAGTTACTGTCATTTTTTTACATTATTTTATTGTTTCAGCATTCCAAGATTCATTGTTTATGCTCCACACCCAGTGCTCTATGCAATATGCGCCCTCAATACCCACCAAATAGAGAAATTCCAAAGTAATTAAACAAAAAGAACAAACCCTGTTTTCATTATTGTTGCAGATCAAGCTAACTTTCATGAATCTTGCCTTTTAAAGTCCCTTGGAATTTTTAAAATATCATAAGGACTCACATATATTTGGCACATGATGATAGACAACAAAAACAGTTGTAAGACTTGCAAATATTCTTACTACTCTGCTTTTTAGCCTATTTTTTAAAATGATTTATTTTATTTTTTCAATGTTCCAAGATACATTACTTATGTACCACACCCAGTGCTCCGTGCAATACATGCCCTCCTTATACCCACCACCAGGGTTACCCATCTCCCCACCCCCTTCCCTTCCAAAACCCTCAGTTTGTATCTCAGAGTCCACAGTCTCTCATGCTTCATCTCCCTCTCTGATTTACTCCAGTTCACATTTCCTTTCCTTCTCCCACTGTCCTCCATATTACTCCTTATGCTCCACAAGTAAGTGAAACCATATGATATTTGACTTTCTCTGCTTGGCTTATTTCACTCAATATAATCTCCTCCAATCTGGTCCATGTTGCTACAAAAGTTTGGTATTCATCCTTTCTGATAGAGGCTTAATATTCCATTGTATATATGGACCACATCTTCTTTATCCATTCGTCTGTTGATGGGCATCTTGTCTCTTTCCACAGTTTGGCAATTGTGGCCATTACTGCAATGAACATTAGGGTACATGTGGCCCTTCTTTTCACTACATCTGTATCTTTGGGGTAAATACCCAGCAGTGCTATTGCAGGGTCATAGGGTAGCTCTATTTTTAATTTTTTAAGGAATCTCCACACTGTTTTCCACAGTGGCTGCACCAACTTGCATTCCCACCAACAGTGTAAGAGGGTTCCCCTTTCTCCACAGCCTCTCCAACACTTGGTTCCTGTCCTGTTAATTTTGGCCATTCTGACTGGTGTAAGGTGGTATCTCAATGTGGTTTTGATTTATATTTCCCTGATAGCTAATGATGATGAACATTTTCTCACGTGTCTGTTAGCCATTTGTATGTCTTCTATGGAGAAGTGCCTGTTCATTATGGAGAAGTGCCTGTTCATGTCTCCTGCCCATAAAAGATATTTTTAATAGTTTATTTTATTTTTTCATTGTTCCAAGATTCATTGTTTATGCCCCTCACTCATATGTCCTCTTAACCAGCAAAATCAGTTTTATTAAGTATAAAAATGCTTATCTGAAGGCAGAATGTGGTCAGAATGATTTCACTCTTCATAGCTAAATGATTTATAAGGCACATGAACTTGGAAGTACTCATGAAATGAATACACATGTCATCGCAGGACTTAGGTGAAATTAACTTTAAGATGATTATATAGAGTACTTGAGGAAAAAACAGTGTCAAAACTATGTCAAAGAAGAAACTGTTATAAAAGTGAAGGTGCAACTAGACCCTTTTTTAAAAGATTTTATTTATTTATTTGACAGAGAGATCACAAGTAGGCAGAGAGGCAGGCAGAGAGAGAGGAGGAAGCAGGCTCCCTCCTGTGCATAGAGCCCGATGCAGGCCTCGATCCCAGGACCCTGAGATCATGACCTGAGCCAAAGGCAGAGGCTTTAACCCACTGGGCCACTCAGGTGCCCACAACTAGACCTTTTAAAAAAGTTCCACACTTCTGATTCATTGAAGGGAATAATTTTACATTATCCTTGTTTTCATTCAGTTAGCTTCATTTGCAATAAATGTTTAATAAGTGCCCGAGTACTTAGATACCATTGTATTATATTAGCTATCTTGTCTGATACTGATTGACTTTGCAAAGACCTTGCTTGCAATAAAAGAAACATACTTCAAAACAATTGAAAAAAATTGCAAAAACTACGACTGTAAGTTTGTTAACAAATTTTATCCTAATAATCCTTATTTTCATAATGAATACACAAACAAAAGAACATATAAACTCTTTATAAAAAAAACACATAAGAAGAGAGGGATGGAAGGAAGAGGGGTGGTAAGAAGACAGTTGATAAAGATCTAAAAATATTTCTATCCAAATTTATTCTTTGAGAAATTGAAAGTGATGTGTAAGTCTGTGCCCACATAAAGAAGCCACATCACATACACACACAAAAAACAGATCTACACTGGAAAGGAGGAGAGAAAATCATAGGTTGTCAGGAAGTTGCCCGTCTCCAACGACAATATCAGCAAGAGTTTCTTTGCAAAAGTGTACCTTCAAGTAACCATTACTCAGAGAATAATGGGGACAACACAAGGCAATGCTTCACAACTATTTAGCATATTATTAGCAATAGATTCTTGTGATGTATAGACTACATACATGAGCAGTGTGCTGGATCATATGTTCTCAGTAAATATATAATAGACTGTGGCAGACTGACTGTACTAATAGCCCCAATTTTTCACATGTCCTTGTATTCATGCCCTATGACAGTGCCTTCTCACTCTGACTTTGGGCCTGGCAATGTGACTTGCTTTGGACAAAGGGATAGTAACAAAATTAATGGAAGGAGGGGCTTGAAAAGGCACTTGTGTAGTTCTGATTTCTTTCTTAAACTCTGTGACTATCAGGAAAACAGGTCCTAGATAGTCTACCAAGAAATGAGATAACATGGAGCAGAACCAATATGTCCTAGACAAAGTCATCCTAGACCAGTAGCCCTCGCCAACCTGTCTGTTGACTATAGGTGTATAGGCAAACTCATCTTAGATCACATGAGTTTGGCCCAGCTCATGAAAACCTCTCAGCTCCCCTAGACTCATGAGAAATAATAAATTAGCCACAAAGTTTTGGTTGACTTGTTCCACATTAATAGCTAACTGATACAACAATTAGTAAGAGAGTAGGGTCCTAAGATATTAAATGGCAAAACTGAGGTTATCAAAGTCACTTCCAGAGAGAGGCGCAGAAGCCGGCTAGGATAAGGTAAAAAGCCACCAGGAGTACCTGGTGGTAACCTCCCCCTGCCAGCTGAAAGTTTTAGTACAATGGGGAGGACGTCAAAATCTTCCGTTTTCTTTAGGACAGAAGCACGATCAACACACATTCAATCAAAAGCTGATTTCCAGGAGCAAATTTCTTGACCATGGGAAGCTTGAGGAGGAAACCAATGATTGCTTCAACCTGCAATGGGATGGTAGCTTTGACCTCTGTCTTCAAGGATTTTACAGAAACTTCAGCTGGCACCAAATGTAGTAAACACAAGGATCTAGCATGTTCCTACAAACACTTCCGTTTTGTTTCTCTTTTCACTATAAGTTACTGAACTTAGTTATTAAGAACTCTCTGTGATTGAATTAAGAATGCATTAGAAGGGGGCATCTAAGTGGCTAGGTTGTTAAGTGTCTGCCTTCGGCTCAGGTCATGATCCTGGAGTCCTGGGATTGAGCCCCACGTCAGGCTCCCTGCTTCTCCCTCTCTCACTCCCCCTGCTTGTGTTCCCTCCTTGCTGTGTTTCTTTCTGTCAAATAAATAAATAAAATCTTAAAAGAAAAAGAATTCATTAGAGGTTTTCCATTTTGTTTTGTCTCAGTCTGTAAAGGGAGATGGGATTTCTCAAGCATCTTTCTTAATGACCTTTGCTATAAAGTGACATGAAATCATTTAGAACAATGGTTTTGAACCAGAAGTATGTATCAAAATTACATGTGACCTTTAAAAATCACCCATGCTCCTAGGCCTTATACTTGGTGTGGTAGATACACTGCTCAGATTCTACTTCAAGGAACGGCTTGCTGCCTAGCTATTGGAAGTGCAGTTGACAGCCTGCAGCAGTCAATTCCTTCAGGGTCTGTCTCAACTGCAGAGAAACCTCTGACTCTGGGTTACATTCTTCCCAGGTCAGCCTGTATCCAGTGACTGAGAAAAGCAGAAGTATACTAGCCATTTCAGCTCATTTTGAGGCACTGAACAGCAATGCTTATTCCAGAGCTTCCGTCTGTGTTGACTGTGGTTTGTCTAGCCTAGTTGCAGCTGTACTTCTCCTTCTGCTTAATCCCATTTCTTACCATTTCCCTTCACAGATACCAATCTTTAATAAACATCTTGCACTCAAAACTCCATTTTAGCACCTGCTTCTGGAAAATCCAACCTAATGCATATGGAGAATTTCATTCAGTAGATCTGTGATAAGCAGGGCCCAACTACATGCAGTTTGAAAAAACACCTTAGGTGATTCATATATGCACTTTTCTTTTAAAATGCCTGACTTAGGAAGGGGGGCAAGATGATGGAGAAGTAGGAGACCCTGTTTCAAACGGCCCCCTGAAGTCAGCTAAATATCTACCAGAACACTCTGAACAGCCACGAAATCAGCCTGAGATATAAGACTACACACTTCTGGATTAGAATGTTCCAGAAGCCCTGAAAACTGAACATAATATTTTAGGATTGCTATATAGTCCTATCATATAACTACCTGAGAGAACTTTTCATAGACATAGATTTTTAGATTCTGAAACCACTGAAAACACTTGATGTTTTCCAACCTGTAGCACTAAGAAATAATACAAATTGTTTAACCATGTAATTTTAGAGCTAAAGATGTACCTAGAAACCCAATCCACTTATTTTTCAAGAGAGGAAACTGAGTCTCCCTTAAGAAATAATGGTAGCACCAGGGCCAAATCCCAAGACTCTTGGTTTTTGTTTCATCATAGAAAGGCTAAAAAAATTCACTTTCAAATTTTAGTTTTAATGTCTTCTATTACTACTTCTCCCATCAACATTAATCTCACAAAAATCAATTAATTTGAGATTTATATCCTTTCATTTTTCTCTTTCCACTGAAAAGTAGAGGTGCTAATAACTGTAAAATGGTAAAGATGAGCTTCTCCTAGTGACAAGAAGGCGGGGCAACAATAGAACTTAGCATTTATATGCAGCCATAAGCTACATGAAGATCTGCGAGAAAAGGGTTTTAGACTGAGGAAACAGGGCCTATCCACAGGCCATGAGGCAGTACTAAGTTTGGTATGTTTAAGGAAAAATAAGAAGTTCATGTGACTTGAGTGAGATAAAAGAGGTAGAAAATTAAAGACATGATAAGGGAAAGATTACCAGGCCCTGTACTATAGTTATCTGGGTTCGTCTCTCTCTCTTATAAGCCATTATTTGCAAGGTCTTTGATAACCACACAGTTTTATTGAAAGAGATTTCTAATTTCCAGTAAGGGGAGACTTGGTTATTCTCATCAACCTTCTAGAGGGAAACAATGAAAAACATTGAATAAGGGTTTTAAAAAACTTTTCTTAAAAAACAAAAAGAGAGACGCCTGGGTGGCTCAGTCTATTAAGTGGCTGCCTCTGCTCAGATCATGATCCCAGGGTTCTGGAATTGAGCCCCACATCAGGCTCCCTGCTCAGTGGGACAGTTAAGTGAACAAGGAAGCCAATTTTACCCTTGGGGCTCTGGATATTTCCTTAAAATACATATGCTTATTCTGATGGTCTCATAGGACTAGGGGCATAGAGATCAAAGCTCAAGGCCCTAGAAGATGGGAAGTGTATTATGAGACTCTCCTCACAAAAAGTGATGACCTCAAAGAGCTGTACCCTCAAAGAAGGGGTACGTGGTCTTTCAGCCTAAAATCATGTCATTTTTGTGGTCTAGGGAACCTAAAAACCGAACTGATATTAAGGTGAACCTAGAGTGCTAGTAACGCCAGGCACCCGGTAAAAGCAGGTGCAAGTTCTTTCCAAAGGAAGGTCCTTTCATCTTATAATTTAAGTTATTCTCACAGATTTTCAAGTACAATGGCCAGCAAATACTCAAGGGCAACCAGGCACACAAGGTAAAAGAACACATGAGCAAAACCCAGCAGAATCAATAAATAATAGAAATAGACCCATAATGACTGTATATATTAGAATTACCAAATAGAGACTATAAACAAACCATGTTTACTATAAAAAATTAATATTGAATATTTGACAAAGGCACAACTATGTTTCCATGTTTTTAGTCCCCATAACAATTACCACAGTATTTTGTATATAAGAGGAATTAAATGAATGTTTGTGGATTTAACTCAATAATCATCTAGCTATTTCCATGATATCAACTACTACACATTTTCATTCACTCTTATCCAAATAAACATTATTGCCTATTCATGGTGGTTCATGCACTATTTTAAGAGAAAGATATAATAGTAAACAATATGCACACAGGATGTTTACTCTAAAAAATTCTCACATGTAGCAGGATAGGCACATACATAGATAATCTGATAAGATTAGTACTCCCTCAAGAGTACAAGAGGACTAGATAATTAAATGTATTGACAAGACTCCCAAGAGTTCTCCAAGTGCAGCTCTTCAAGGTCTTTCTTATCCATTTAAAGATGCAAAAGATTTATGTATTAAATATTTGTTTAGGGAAAGCTTCCTGAAAGTTTCTAGCAATTTCTTCTATGACCCTCTAGTGACATAATCAAGCCAGACTCTCTAACTGGTTACACCAGGTGTAAGGCATGAAAAAACAGGGCTAGATCAGGAACTAGACAAAGACGTTCATACTTACCACTCACATTTATGGTACTAAAAGTCCTGGCCAGAGCAACCAGGCAAGGAAAAGAAACAAAAGGGGTCAAAATCAGAAAGGAAGATGTAAAACTATCTCCATTTGCAGATGACATAATTTGTTTTATAGAAAACCCTAAAGCGCCACCAAAAACTGTTAAGATTTTATCAACAAATTCGGTAAAGTTGTAACATATGAAATCATCATAAAAAAAATCAATAGTATTTCTTTATACTACCAATGAATTACCAGAAAAAGAAAGAAAACAATACCATTTATAACAGCATCAGAAACAATAAAATACTGACTTTGAGGGAAGATGGTGGTCTAGAAGGACCTTAGCTAAGCTCACCTCATTCCACGTATACAACCAGATAACTAGATACATCAGTGTAAATAATCCAAAAAATGGCCAGAAGACTGACAGAACAAACTCTTCTCAGCTAAATGTAGAGAAGAGGCCACATCAAGAGGGCAAAGATGTGGTCAGGAACTAAATGCACCCCAGGGACTTTCCATAGGAGGAAGGGATGCTATGGGCACAGAGAGGGGAGAAAAATAGATTTTCACACTAGGGTACCCACATGGGGAAGACAAATGCCCATCACATTTGGATTTGAAAATAAGTGGAGCCTAGTTTTATAGGTCATAAAATCTGGAACTTTAAAAATCAATAAGCTCTTGGAAGATCCAGGAGGGTGAGAGGAAACTGAGTCATAACCCTTAAAGAAAAAACACAATGAAGAGACCTGCAGAGATACAGAATAGAAGCAGCAATTTGAAAACTACCTACGGTACATGGGAGGGAGCTTTGTTTAAAAATCACAGAGAGTATGCTAGAGGGGCAACGATCCTTGGGAGACTTCTCCAGAACAAAGGAGCTGGTGGGAGCATTTCACTCCCCTGTCCTCCAGCTTAGATACACCTGCAGGAACCACTACTGTGCCAACATTCACTATCTAACTTGATAACAGTGAACCCCTCTTTTTCCTGCCACCATGCCCCCTCCAGCCACACCTCAGCTCCAGGGCTCCTCCCACAGCAAACCTATGCAAACATTGCTACCACATGGCATCCCATCCCTGTGCACTTCTGTTGATCAACCTACCTATGACCCCGCCTACATTGGGCACTGACACTACAGGTCTACTCCCACCAGCACAGACCATGCTGGCACTATGTGCCCCACTCCTGTGTTCTCTTAAAGTTTGGGGCTACTCAAACTCTAGCAAACACCTGGTGTGACTCAACTTAAGCCCAAGGCAGCTCCAGAATGACCCACCAACAACATAGGGACAAAACCCTGCCCACAATAGGCAAAGACACCCATGCAGATGACTAGATTGAAGAAAAAAGTGGTTCAGCCACAACAGTAGGGTTCATGAAACACACATAGAAGACCCTCCTAAAATGCCAGGTTCTGGTAAACAGGGGATACTGCATTGCAGGGCACTACAGGAATTCTTTTTCATAAGGTCACTGCTCTCAAGAGCAGGATATGCAGTTGACTTTCCTAAAACACAGAAACAGACACAGAGAGTTAGAAAAAAATGAAGAGACAGAAGACTATTCCCAAAGGAAAGAACAGGAAAAAATCATGGCAAAAGAAATAAACAAAATGGACAGAAGTAATATGCCTTATAGAGTATCTAAAGTAATGGTCATAAAGATACTCACTGGGCTTCGGAAGAGTGGAGAACCTCAGCGTGACCCACAAAATGGAGACAGAAAAGAAAAAAAGAACCAAAGAAACATGAAGAACTCAATACTGAACTTAAAAATATACTAGATGAAATAAACAGTAGACTAGAAGAAGCAGATGGATGGATCAGCAAACTGGAGGACAGAGCAGTGGAAAATAATCAAGCTGAACAGGAGAGAGAAAAAATAAAAAATGTAAAGAGACTCAGGTAGCTCAATGATACCATCAAGCATATTAACATTTGTATTATAGGGATTATAGAAGGAGAAGAGAGACAAAAGGAGGCAGGGAATTTATTTGAAGAATTAATAGTTACAAACTTCCTGAATCTGTGGAAAGACACAGAAATCCAGATCCAGGAGGCAGAGAGAGCTCTCAAAATCAAACCAAGGAGGTCCACACCAAGGAACATAATAATTAAAATGGCAAAAGTAGTGATAAAGACAGGATTTTAAAAGCAGTAGGAGAAAAGAAAACAGTTACATACAAGGGAAACCCCATAAGGCTATCAGCTTATCTGATAAAGACAGGATTTTAAAAGCTATCAGCTTATTTTATAAAGACAGGATTTTAAAAGCAGTAGGAGAAAAGAAAACAGTTACATACAAGGGAAATCCCATAAGGCTATCAGCCAGAAGAAAGTGGTATGATATAACTAAAGTGCTGAAAAGAAAAAAAAAATCTGTAGCCAAGAATAGTCTATCCAGCAAGGCTATCATTCAGAATAGGAGAGATAAAGCATTTCTCTAACAGAAGGTAAAGAATTCATCACCACCAAATAAGACCTACAAGAAAGAGAAAAGTAGACCTGAGTAGAAATGAAAGAACATAACAGGAATAAGAAAAGGAGGAAGCATAAAAGAAGTAAAAATAACTATATATAAAATCAGTGAAGAAACTCAGGGGTTCTTGGATGGCTCAGTCATTAAGCATCTGGCTTCAGCTCAGGTCATGATTCCAGGGTCCTGGGATCAAGTCCCAAATTGAGCTCCCTGCTCAGCAGGAAGCCTAATTCGCCCCACTTCCCCTGCTTGTATTCGCTCTCTCGCTGTCTTCCTCTCTGTCAAATAAATTAAATCTTCCACATAGAGTATCATGTCATCTCAAAGAGAGAGAGTTTGACTTCTTCTTTGCCAACTTGAATACCTTTTATTTCTTTCTGTTGTCTGATTGCTGTTGCTAGGACTTCTAACACTATGTTGAACAGTAGTGGTGAGAGTGGGCATCCTTGTCTTGTTCTTGATCTCAGAGGGAAGGCTGTCAGTTTTTCCCCCATTGAGAATGGTATTCGCTGTGGGTTTTTTGTAGATAGATTTTATGAGGTTGAGGAATGTTCCCTCTATCCCTATACTTTGAAGAGTTTTAATCAGGAGCGGATATTGTATTTTGTCAAATGCCTTTTCTGCATCAATTGAGAGTACCATGTGGTTCTTCTCTCTTCTCTTATTGATTTGTTCTATCATGTTGATTGATTTGCAAGTGTTGGACCACCCTTGCATCCCTGGGATAAAACCCACCTGGTCATGGTGGATAATCTTTTTAATGTATTGTTGGATCCTGTTAGCAAGGACCTTGTTGAGAATCTTGGCATCCATATTCATCAGAGATATTGGTCTGTAGTTCTCCTTTTTGATGGGGTCTTTGTCTGGTTTGGGGATTAGAGTAATGCTGGCTTCATAGAAAGAGTCTGGAAGTTTTCCTTCTCTATTTTTTGAAACAGCTTCAGGAGAATGGGTGTTATTTCTTCTTTGAATGTTTGGTAAAATTCCCCAGGGAATCTGTCTGGTCCTGGAGTCTTGTTTTTGGGGAGGTTTTTGATCACTGCTTGAATCTCATTACTAGATATGGGTCTATTCAAATTGTCATTGTCTTCCTGTTTCAGACTTGGAAGTTTATAGGTTTCTAGGAATCTATCCATATCTTCTAGGTTGTTAAACCTATTGGCATATAATTGTTGACAGTAATTTTTGATGATTGTTTCTATTTCCTTGGTGTTAGTCATGATCTCTCCCCTTTCATTCATAATTTTATTAATATGAGTCTTCTCCCTTTTCTTTTGGATTATTTTGGCCAATGGTTTATCGATCTTATTAATTCTTTCAAAGAACCAGCTTCCCAAAAGACTCTACACCCAAACTACTAGAACTCATACAACAATTTGGTAATGTGGCAGGATACAAAATCAATGCACAGAAATCAGTTGTGTTCTTATACACTAACAATGAAAAAATAAAAAGGGAAATCAGAGAATCTATTCCATTTACTATAGCACCAAAAACCATAAGATACTTAGGAATAAACCTAACCAAAGCAGTTAAGGATCTGTACTCAAGGAACTACAGAACACTCATGAAAGAAATTGAAGAAGACACAAAAAGATGGAAGAGCATTCCATGCTCATGGATCAGAAGAATAAACATTGTTAAAATGTCTATATTGCGCAAAGAAATCTATACTTTCAATGCCATTCCGATCAAAATTCTACCAATATTCTTCAAAGCATTTGAACAAACAATCCTAAAATTTATATGGAACCAAAAAAGACCCCGAATCGCTAAGGAATTGCTGAAGAAGAAAAACAAAGCTGGAAGCATCTTGTTACCTGACTTCAGGGTTTATTACAAAGCTGTGATCACCAAGACAGCATGGTACTGGCATAAACAGACAAATAGACCAATGGAACAGAGTAGAGAGTCCAGATATGGACCCACATATCTATGGGCAAATCATCTTCGACAAAGCAGGAAAAAATATCCAGTGGAAAAAAGACAGTCTCTTCAATAAATGGTGCTGGGAAAATTGGACAGCTACATATAGAAGAATGAAACTAGATCATTCGCTTACACCACACACAAAGGCAAACTTGAAATGGATGAAAGACCTCAACGTGAGGCAGGAATCCATCAAAATCCTGGAAAAGAACATAGGCAGTAACCTCTTTGACATCATCCACAGCAACTTCGTTCAAGACACATCTCCAAAGGCAAAGGAGACAAAAGCGAAAATGAACTTCTGGGACTTCATCAAAATAAAAAGCTTCTGTACAGCAAAGGAAACAGTCAACAAAACAAAGAGGCAACCCACAGAATGGGAGAGGATATTTGCAAATGACACTGCAGACAAAGGGCTGATATCCAAGGTCTATAAAGAACTACTCAAACTCAACATCCAAAAAGAAGATGAACACATCAAAAAATGGGCAGGAGACATGAAGAGGCACTTCTCCGTAGAAGATATACAAATGGCTAACAGACACATGAAAAAATGTTCAGCGTCACTAGATATCAGGGAATTTCAAATGAAAACCACACTGAGATACCTCCTTACACCAGTCAGAATGGCCAAAATTAACAAGTCAGGAAACAACAAGTGTTGGAGAGGCTGCGGAGAAAGGGGAACCCTCTTACACTGTTGGTGGGAATGCAAGTTGGTGCAGCCACTGTGGAAAACAGTGTGGAGATTCCTTTAAAAATTAAAAATAGAGCTACCCTATGACCCTGCAATTGCACTACTGGGCATTTACCCCAAAGACACAGATGTAGTGAGAAAAAGGCCATATGTACCCCAATGTTCATTGCAACAATGGTCACAATCGCCAAACTGTGGAAAGAGCCAAGGTGCCCTTCAACAGATGAATGGATAAAGAAGATGTGGTCCATATATACAATGGAATACTACGCCTTCATCAGAAAAGATGGATATCCAACTTTTGTAGCAACATGGACTGGATTGGAAGAGATTATGTTGAGTGAAATAAGCCTAGTAGAGAATGTCAAGTATCACATCGTTTCACTTACTTGCGGTGCATAAGGGGTAATATAGAGGACAGTAGAAGAAGGAAAGTAAATGGGAAGTAGGGTAATTCAGGGAAAGAAATGAAACACGAGAGACACAGAAATAGACTGAGGGACTTGGAGGGAGGGGGTGGGGGGATGGGAGAGCCTGGTGGTGGGTACTGAGGGCACCTATTGCATGGAGCACTGAGTGTAGGGCATGGGCAATGAATCTTGGAACACTGAAAAAATAAAATAAATTTAAAGTAAAAAATAAAGAAACAAAAAAAGTAAATCTTTTTTTTTTTTAAAAAAGAAGCATAATATAAAAGGATGTAAAGAATGATACCATATACCTAAAGTATGGAGGGGAGAGAAGTAAAGAATGGGTTCAACCATAAGTGACTATCAACTTAATATATATTATTATATAGAGATGATGTTATATACAAATCAAACAATAACCACAAATCAAAAACTAGTAATAGATATGCAAACAATAAAGAGAAAGGAATCCAAATGTACCACAAAAAAACCAACAAACCATAAGAGAAGAAAACAAGGGAAGAAATGAACAGAAGACCTACAAAATAATCAGAAAACAAGTAACAAAATGGCAGTAAGTACATACGTATCAAGAATTAGTTTGGATGTAAATGGATGAAATGGTCCAATCAAAAGACATCAGGTGATGGAATGAATAAAAAAGGAAGACTCATCTATATGCTGCCTACAAGAGACACATTTCAGACCTAAAGACATATTCAGATTGAAAATAAAGTGATGGAGAAGCATTAAACCTGCAAATGGAAGTGAAAAGAAAGCACAGGTAGCAATACTTATAGTCAACAAAGCAGATTTTATTTTTTTTATTTTTTAAAGGTTTATTTATTTATTTGAGAGAGAGGAAGAGAGAGTGGAGGTGAGGTGGAGGAGGAGTAGAGGGAGAGAATCTTCAAGAAAACTCTCCGTTAAGCGAGGAGCCTAATGCAGGGATCGATACCACGAACCATGAGATCACTGCTTGAGCTGAAACCAACAGTCAAACACTTAACTGACTGAGCAACCAAGGCACGGCCAACAAAAACGATTTTAAAGACTGTAACAAGAGACAAAGAAGGGCACTATATAATCATAAAGGCAACAATCCAATAAGAAGATGGATGGGTATTAAGGAAGGCAAGTATGATGAACCCTGGGTATTACAGGCAACTAATGAATTGTTGAACACTACATCAAAAACAACTAAATATGTTGGCCAATTGAACATAAAAATATATATATATATATATATATATATATATATATATAAAATAAAATATCAAGCTTGTCATGTGTACAATATTAAAAAAAAACATAAAGGAGGTGTTTATGTGGCTTAGTCAGTTAAGCATCTAACTCTTTATTTTGGCTCAGGTCATGATCTCAGGGTTGGGGGATAAAGCCCCGCATCATTCTCCCCACTTAGTGGGGAGTCTGCTGGAGATTCTCTCTCTCTTTGCCTGCACCCAGCCCCTGTTTAAGTGCTTCCTCTCTCTCTCAAATATATAAATAAATCTTTCAAACAAAACATAAAGGAAGCAACTGATAGTGATACAATAATAGTAGGTGACTTTAACACTACACTTAAATCGATGGACAGGTCATTCAAATAGAAAATCAACGAGGAAACAGTGACTTTGAATGACACATTGGACCAGATGGCACTAACAGATATATTTAGAATATTTAATCTTAAAACAGCAGAATACACATTCTTTTCAAGTGCACATGGAACATACTCCAGAACAGATCACATTTTAGGTCACATAATAAGTGTCAACAGATTCAAAAAGACTGAAGTCATACCATGCATCTTTTAAAATCACAATGCTACAAAACTAGAAATCAATCACAAGAAAAAAATCTAGAAAGAATGCAAATACATGGAGGTTAACTAACATGCTAGTAAACAATGACAGGGTCGGCCAAGAAATCAAAAGGGAAATAAAAAAAATACATGGAGACAAATGAAAATGAAAACACAATGGTCCTAAATCTTTAGGATGCAGCAAGAGCTGTGTTAAAAGGCAAGTCTATAACAATACAGGCCTACATAAAGGAGCAAGAAAAATCTCAAAGAAACAACCTAACCTTCCACCTAAATGAGTTAGAAAAAAAGAACAACCAAAACCCAAACCAGTAGGAAGAAGGAAAGAATAAAGATTACAGTAGTTAAAAAAAATGAAAGATAAACTAAAAGAAAAAAACAACAGAATAGAGCAATAAAACTAGGGAGTGTTTCACTGAAAAGATAAACAAAACTGATAAACCTTTAGCCAGACTCAGACTAATCTGAAAAAAAAGAGAAAGAACTCAAATAAATAAAAAGAGAAATGAAAGAGGAGAAATCATAACTGACACCACAGAAACACAAAGGATAGTAAGAGAATATTATGAAAAATTATATGCCAAAAAGTTGGACAACCTCTAAGAAATGGATAAAGTCCTAAAAATATATAATATCCCAAAACTAAATCAGGAAGACAGAAAATTTGAACATATTGACTATCAGTAATGAAACTGAATCAGTAATCAAAATGCTCTCAACAAACAAAAGTCTAGGACCACATGACTTCATAGGTAAATTCTACCAAACACTTAAAGAAGACTTAATACCAATTCTCAAACTATTTAAAAATAGAAGAAGGAAAACTTTCAAATTCATTCTATGAGGTTGACATTACCCTGATAACAAAAGCAGATAAAGACAATATAAGAAAAGGGAACCATAAGCCAATATCTCTGATGAACACAGATTTAAAAAATCCTCAGCAATAATTAGCAAATGGAATCCAACAATACATTAAAAAAATCATTCACCATGATCAAGTGGGACTCATTCCTGGGATACAAGGGTGGTTCAATATTCACAAATCAATTAGTGTGATAGATCATATCAACAAGAGATAAAACCATAGGATCATTTCAAAAGATGCAGAAAAAAGCATTCAACAGAGGACAACATCCATTCATGATAAAAACCCTCAGCAAAGTAGGTTTAGAGAGAACATATCTCAACATAATAAGGGTGTTACATGAAAAACTCACAGCGAACATCATCCTTAATGGGGAAAAACTGAGAGCTTTTCCCCTAAAGTCACGAACAAGATAAGGATGCTCACTCTCACCAGTTTTGTTCAGCATAGCACTGGAGTCTTAGCCACAACAATCAGACAACAAAAAGGAATAAAAATCATCCAAATTGGTAAGGAAAAAGTACAATCTTGACTATTTGCAGATGACATGATATTATATGTAGAAAACCCCTAAAGACTGCACGAAATAAACTACTTAAATTGATAACTGAATTCAGAAAGATTGCAGGATACAAAATTAATTTGCAGAAATACATTGTATTTCTACACACTAATAATGAAGCAGCAGAAATAGAAATTAAGAAACAATTTCATTTATAATTGCTCCAAAAATAATAAAATACCTATGAGTAAACTTAACCAAGGAAGTGAAAGACCCATACTCTGAAAATATTAAAACACTGATGAAAAAAACTGAAGACTACATGAACAAATGGAAAGATATTCCATGCTCATGGTTTACCAGAACAAATGTTTAAAATGTCCATACTACCCAAAGAAATCTGGAGATTTAATGCAATCCCTATCAATATACCAACAGCATTTTTCATAGAACTAGAATGAATGATCCTAAAATTGGTATGGAACCACAAAAGACCCTGAATACCAAAAGCAATCTTGAAAAAGGAAAACAAACCTGGAGGTATCACAATCACACATTTTAAGTTATACTACAAAGCTGTAGTAATCAAAACAGTATGTTACTGGCACAAAAGCAAACACATAGGCCAATGGAACAGAATAGGCCAAAAATAAACCCACAGTTAACCTTCAAGAAAACAGGAAAGGATATGCAATGGGAAAAAGACAGTCTCTTCAACAAATGCTGTTTGGAAAACTGGACAGCTACATGTGAAAGAATGAAACTGGACTTTTTTACACCATACAGAAAAATAAACTCAAAATGGATTAAGGACCTGAATGTGAGACCTGAAACCATACAAATCCTCGAAAAGAGCAAAGGCAATAATATTTCATATATCAGCTATAGCAACATATTTCTAGATATGTCTCCTGAGGCAAGGAAACAAAAAGCAAAAATAAACTATCAAGACTATATCAAAATAAGAAGCTTCTGCATAGCAAAGGAAACTATCAATAAAACTAAACAACAACTTACTAAATGGGAGAAGATATTTGCATATAACATATCCGATAAAGGGTTAGTATTCAAAATATATAAAGAACTTATACAACTTAACATCAAAAAAATTAAATAATCCAATTACAAAATGGGCAGAAAACATGAACAGAAATATATCAAAGATGGCCAATAGAGAAATTTGAATCAAAACCACAACAAGATATCACTGTACACCTGTCAGAAAGGTTAAAATAAAAAACAAAAAAAACAATAAGTGTTCATGAGAATGTGGAGAAAAAGGTACCCTTGTGCACTGTTGGTGGAAATGAAAACTGGTGCAGCCACTGTGGAAAACAGTATGGAGCCTACTCAAAATGTTAAAAATAAAACTACTTTACCATCCAGGAACTGCAATGCTAGGTATTTACCCAAAGGATACAAAAATACTGATTCAAAATGGTACATACACCATGATGTTTATAGCAGCATTATCAACAATAGCTAAATTATGATAACAGTCCAAATGTCCATTGATTGATGAATGGATAAAGAAAATGTGGTGTACATGCGTGCGTGTGTGTGTGTTTTGTGTATACATATATACACACATATATATACATTATATATGTACATGTATATATATTAGTATGTATATATTATATATGCATAATATATAGGATATATTATATAATTATATTCATATAATATGCATTTATATTAGTATAATATATACAGGACATGTATATATTATATAATATATTATATAATGCAATATTACTCAGCCATCATAAAGAATAAAATCTTGCCTTTTGCAATGGCAATGGATGGAGCTAGAGAATACTCTGCTAAGCAAAATAATTCAGTCAGAGAAAGATATATACCATATGATTTCACTCATATGTGGAATGTCAGAAACAAAACCAATGAACAAAGAAAAAGAGAGAAATGAAAAACCATATTCTTATATAAAGAGAACGAAGTGGTGGTTGCCAGAAAGGAGGCTATTGGGAGAATGAGTGAAAAAGGTGAAGGGAGTTAAGAGTATACTTATCTTGATAAGCACTGCATAATGTATAGAATTGCTGAGTCACTGCACTGAACACGTGAAACTAATATAATACTATATGTTAATTATACTGTTATTTTTAAAAAACAAAAAATAAAAGAATGGACCAAAAGTAACACAGTTATTTAGAAAGTATTTTCATTGAGTTAAAAAATCCAGGAAACCATTTCATAAAAAGTCTGCTTCTTCACAGCCACAGTGATGTAGTCCACTTTGAAAATGCAAGCAAAGCAATTTCAGTTTAAAAAATTAAAAAAAAATGGGCTGAAGACCTGAGTATACATTCCTCCAAAGAAGACACACAGATGGCCAATAGGTACACAAAAAGGTGCTCAACATGACTAATCATCAGGAGAATTCAAATCAAAAGCATAATGAGCTATCATCTCACATCTGTTAGAATGACTAAAATCAAGAAGAGATAACAAATGTAGAGGTTGTAGAGAAAAGGAAACTCTTACACACTGTTGATGGGAATGAAAATTGGTATAGCCACCATGGAAACAGTATGGAGGTTCCTCAAAAAATTTAAAATGGGATATCATACAATCCAACAGTTCCACTTCTGAGTATGTATCTGAAGGAAACAAAATTACTATCTCAAAGAGATATCTGCAGCCCCCATGTCCGCTGCAGCATTACTTTAAAAGTCAAAACATGAAAACAATGTAAGTACCTAACAATGTATGAATGGATAAAGCAGATATAGTATAATACATACAATGGAACATTATTCAGCCATAAATAGGAAGGAAATCCTGTCATTTGCAATAACATGAATGAACCTAGAGGGCATTATGCTAAGTGAGAGAGATCAGACAAAGAAAGACAGATACTATATGATATCACCAATATGTAGGATCAATAAAACCGAAGTCATAGAAACAGGGAAGAGATTGGTGGTTATCAGAGGTGGTGGGGGTCGGAATGTAATGGGTGAAGACACTCAAGATGTACAAAATTCTAGTTATGAGATAAGTAAGTTCTGGGGATGCAATGTACAAAAGAGAGACTATAGTTAACAATGCCATATTGCATATTTAAAAGCTGCTAAGAGTGTAGATCTTAAAATTTCTTATGAGAAAATTTGTAACTATGTGAGGTGATTGATGCTAACTAAACTTACTGTAGTAATCATATATATATACATATATCAGTCACAATATATACATATATCAATCATTATGTTATATACCTTAAACAGTGTTATAGGTCAATTATATCTCAATAAAACTGGGAGGAAAAAACTAAATAAACTGGCTCTATTTGCTGCTACAGAGTTTCAAACTTTAAACCGCATGTTGCAAATCATTGGTTAGCCACTGCCCATATCTTACCCAAGAGTCAGAGCCAGATATCCAGGGAATCCTGGACATAAGCTTAGAACTATCTTAGTCCAGCTGCATAATAATGCTATCATTCTCAACTACAAAGATGGTGACCTGGGGAAAATGTTGCTTGACTATATAAGCATATTCATTGTGACTTGTGCCAGACAGTTACTTGATAGTTAATAAATATTAAGTATTTGTTAGTTGCTATATTTAGAAAGAAAAATAATTTCTGACTAAATTCTATGGTAGTTTTCATTTTTCCTTCGCATTTGTATTACCTGTAAAGTCTCTTGCCTGCATTTATGATTTTAATGTCTTACTGTTTTCGGATTTGGCTCATTTTATTTTTTTAAGATTTTATTTTTAAGTAATCTCTACACCCAATGTGGGACTTGGGCTTACAACCCCAAAATCAAGAGTGACACTATTCAACTGAGCCAGCCAGGCACCCCAAGATTGGGCTCATTTTAGATCTGAGAAGCAAGATTTATTCTTATAACAAAAGCTATCTTTTTATTTATTTATTCTTAATTTTTAGGATTTATTTATCCATTTTAGAGGAAGGGGGTGGAAGAAGAAGGAAAGAGAATCTTAAGAAGACTCCCTGCTAAGCGTGGAGCCTGATACAGGGCTTGATCTCATGTGCCTGAAATCATGACCTGAGCCAAAACCAAGAGTCTAATGCTTAAATGACTGAGCCACCCAGGCATCCCACAAAAGCTACCTTTTTAATTTCCTTCTATGTATTGGGTGTTTTAAGTGTCTTATTTAATTTTGACAATCACCCCGTGAGGTACCTATACTATCTATGACTTGCAGATAAAGCATAGGCCCAGAGAGGCTACATAAGTTGTCTAATCAGAAATAAGCACCAAATCCAGATCAACCTAATGCTACTGCCGCTGCTTTACAACTGTAACAGATATTGTCAAGCCCCAGTCGTACCCCTTCAACACTAGTCATGTATTCCATGCACATCAGTAACAGTCCAATGCAAGGACCCATGATTTTCCATCTGCACCAGGCAGACCAGGAGTACTGCGGATTTAATGTCCCAGAATATAGTCCCCAGTCAGGAGAGATGAGAATGATAGATACCCCTGCTTCCTTACCCCTTGGCCAGGAAAATTCTGAAGTGTGTTTCAGAGGTTCCTAGTAAGATTCATATCACCTCTTTCCTACTATTACTTCCTGGGATCACTTTTCCCATTAAACCACCTGCATTTAAATCTTAGCCTGAGAGTCTACCTTTGGTGCAACCCAGCCTAAGACCCTTGCCTTCCCTTCCAGCCTTAGTTCAGAAGTAATCTGAAAAGTCACCTTGAGTTCAGCCTCCCATTCACTGCAGTCTTCTACGGTATCATTAACAACCAATAGACTCTGCTTATAAAATTCTAGGAAAATTGTGCTAAATATCATCATGACAATCTATTTTAACTATTTTAGCTGTAAGCTAGTTCTTACTTTTATTGAGTAGACTTACTCTTTCCACGTAACTTAAAACTTCCCATTGCAGTTGAGTCCTCTAGAGCTAGGGCAAGTCTATTTCCTCTTCCACTTGCCAACATCTTACATATTTGAAGAGAACTATCCAGTCCTCCCAAAGTCTTCCCCATCCTATTTTTTCCAATGCTTACTTGTGTAAATTACCTGATTGATAACCAAAATTCTGGAAACAACTTTTAAGAGGTATCTGACATAGTCTCCCTTTTTAAAGCATGGCTAGATCTAAATCATCAAAGACAGATGGTAAAACTATGCAAATCTGCACTCAGTATAATTTTTTGCACTTTTTTTCCTGGCCACTGTCCAGAATTATGTCCCCTTTCCTCTTCCTGCAGCTCTATTTCCTAAATATAAAGTAGAGAAAGAAGGCTAATTGGAATTCATCTATGGCATAGCAATTTGCAGTAAAATATTAAAATTCATTTTTATGGGATTTTCACTTTTAGGATTTGGCAATGATGAAAACTACCCAGATCCTAGGAAAGAAAGAATGTGATTACTATCTAATTCTATGATCTTTCTAAGAGTAGAAAATGTATTTTTTTCCTTTGAAAAAAAAAAACTGTCCAAATTTGAAGAACTCAAAATTAACATGAAACTACTTCTTTCCTAAGTGTTAGTATTATCAGATTTCAAAAAAAATGAACTACTCTTGGGTGTCTGGGTGGCTCAATGGGTTAAGGCCTCTGCCTTTGGCTCAGGTCATGATCTTAGAGTCCTGGGATGGAGGCCCGCATCAGGCTCTCTGCTCAGTGGGGAGCCTGCTTCTTCCTCTCTCTCTGCCTGCCTCTCTGCCTACTTGTGATCTCTCTCTCTTTCAAATAAATTAAAAAAAAATTTAAAAATGAACTACTCTTCATCATTATATACAAATTTACATCATTATGTAAATATCCATCCATCTCCTAAGCCTTTTACAACACACTTTTATTCATCCTGTGGCTGTGTACTGGGCAGCATGTGCCATGTCTAAGATAGTCATTTTGGAGAAGAACAGCTTAAGAGTTTTCCTTCCCTGGGTTTCTATTAAGGTCTTGTAAAATTGTTGGGCTTATCTCATGTTACTGCAAAATGTCCTTTTCATTAATTTTTAAGTATGTCTCTTAAGCTTATTCTAGCTTCCCTCTTCTGTTTAAAACTAGATAAACTGTTAGTTTTTTATTAAGCACAACCCTTAGTGGGGTTATGAAGAATGGACCAAAATGTGCCCATTCCCTCTGGGAGATGATGCCCCCTTGCCCCATCATGTACATCAGGTACATTTTTACTCTATCCTTTCTCACCTGTTCTTACTAAGTTATCTTGTATGAACCACTTACATCTTAGATAGACTAAAAGGAAAAAAAAGAAACCTTTTATTTGATATAAATTGAAAGGTCTTTTCCACTGCCAAATGTATTTTAAAAATCAACTCAAAAATAGGGGAGCTATTTGGAGGCCCTTGAAATCATGTAGGATTTGTCAGATACATACAAAAAAAGTAGGCCCTATTTTGTAACCTTTATGAACACTGGAAACCTCTAAGAATGTTCACAAGATCAGTGCTGGCCTGACCACATTAGGATTAGGGGAATGTTTACAAAATCCAAATTTCTGGGATACACAAGTGGAGATTCTGATTCCGTAGGTCTGGGTAAAGAAGCAAGAGGTGGAGAAAGGGAAGGAGAAAAGAAAGTGAACAAATAATTGTGATACACTCCAGGTCCAATTTTTAGGACGATACATGGGTCAAGGTTATGAAATTTCCTTCTTCAAAGCATACTCTGCAAGTTCATCTGTGTCCATAAAAGGCCATACAGAAAGCCAGAATTCTCCTTACTATAAGGAGCATGCATATTTGAGGGTGAAGGATAATAAGAATGAAAGCAGAGTGTGATAATCATCCTTCATCACAGAGAGCCAAGTACAGTGTTTCCTCAAGTCACCTATCATTACAAGTCCAGTGGTTTCATATGTAAACCCAGAATTCATAAAATTAACATAACATTTAATTAAGACCCTGAGGATAGTTTTTAATCTTCATTCTTCCCCAAACAGACATTTGTTGAGGTTTCTCTGGAGCCTTATATCGGATGGATTTGTTGTAGTGTTGTGTTATAGTATTTTCCAGATACTCTTGGAAAATGGAGGATTATAAAAAGGTTTTCAATGGGAATCAAGGAAACTATTTACCAGAAGAGAGCTGAAGCTTCAGGTCTAGTGGTCTTTAGTCCCTTTCTGCTCTTGAGCTCATTCCAGCCCTGCCTCACATCTCCAGCCAGGTATACACAAAGACATCCAACTAAAACCTTATAATTAGAGACATGGCATGATCCAAAGCCTATTTTTGTGTGTGAAGCACATGCTATCTTGCCTCTGACCCCACAGAGAATGTTTCCTGGTACTGATGATTAAAATCCTTTCATACTTACAAATGTACTCTGTGGGGAAGCTTCATCATTACCTCCTCCTCTTGGCCCTCCTCTTCCCTTAGAGTTTTCCACTTGGCATTTCTCTTTTTCTCTTCACCCACTTGTGACTCTGTGTCTTATTTTGGTGACATTCCTGCAGCCTAATGCTGTCTCCTTTCTCTTCGTAGACTTCTCATCTCCCACCCCCCCAAACATATCTCACATTTTCATATAACTCATTTTTTTCCCCTCCGCCTTCCAGACTTTCCAAAAGAATTCACTCTCACAGCTGAGTGTCTGGTTGTCCCATAATCTCTGGTTTTCCCTGTGAACACCTAATGCAGGAGCCTGATATAACAATTTTAATCTGTGTAAGGTAGTCATACTATATTTTCTAGGAAAAAAAAGGCTCAAAACTCCATTATTCTACTTGTTTCCTTTCTTTTTCTCCTCTTCTTTCATTAAATCAAAATACATTTTAGAGCTTCTTTTCATTTTATATTACAAACACAGAGGCAAAAAAAATGCAGTTTCCCTTTCTCCAAAAAGAATACAGAGCTGATAGTATGAGAGATTCAGTCCAATTTAAGTTCTACTGAAAGTACAGTGTGGGCTTGTGGTGTTCTATAAATAATAGCCACATTTCCCAAAGCTGTCCCTGGTTTATACAGAGGACCCCAATTAAGCTCAAAACAGCTAAAAAAAATAAACCAGTCAAAGAAAATGCATTTATGCTGTACCAGACAGGTTACACTATGGAATAAGTCAAATTCTAATTTCCTTAAAGTCACTGAGCTTCCATGTTTTGGTGAGATCAAGTCCTAAATAATAAATTGATTTGATTTTACATACTCTTATAAACAAATTTCTTTATTTTGCAGGTGCTTGGTAGTAATTTTTGGATGAGATCACACATTTAGAAAAATACATTTGAATAAAATCTCATCTCCCAAATCCTGAAAGTACAAATCCGCCCTTTATATCAACTCTTATTTGATAATTAATAAATAAGCCTCCATACCCTATGTAAATCTTCGTTTCTAGGTTTCAAAATATTATATTAGGACCCAGGTCAAAAACAATGTGCTAAATTTTTAACCCCTAATTTCCTGGTATGTCTAGGTTAGAGTGTGGAGAAGAGTGTGAGAGATGACAATGATGAACACACAACTACTCTTGACTTTCATGAGCAGGTTTATATTCTGATTTACCAAGAATAGGTGGGCACAAATAATGCAGAGGAAATGTGGTAGCAGTGACTGTCTGAACCTCCCAATGAAGTCCAGCTAAGACCAACAGTAGCCTTAGTAGGCTGGGGCGTTCTTATTTAAGGAAATGTCCTGATTTGACATGCTGAATTAGTAACCAGTCTTTTTACAAAACTATCCCTTTCTTTAGTCCTGGTATAAGGAGTTAAATTCTTGTGCCTCTCAGCAAATATTGAATAAGAAAATTCTGTCTTTTAATTAACAGGACAGGTTCTTTGAATGATGATTTATACAACAGAGTACTTGAATCATTCTTAGACTTCTGAGTATGAGTCCTAGAAAATATTGGGCAATCACACAAGAACTTTCCCCTTCCTTTCCAACACAATCATCTCCTCTTCCATTCATTTCCCTATGTTTATCACCCAAGAATATCAGCAATAAAGAGCTGGAAGAACTAAAATTGAATAGTTTTGTTCCCTAGTATCACATCATCCAAGTAACACCCCACTTGCATGCCATCTTTTAAACCAACACTATTTTTTCAGGAAAGAACACTGGATAATATTTTAAATGTGATTTTGGATTTGTTTTAAGAGCAGACTTTTCAAAATAACCTCAGAGATGGGGTAGGTTGCCAATAGTTCCTACCCATTAGTATTTGTGTTCAATGTCATGAAAAAAATATTGCCCAATTTGCCAATTAGTTCACACTCATTTGGACACATATCAGACAGGGAGAAAGATATCTTCTAATCTACTCGAGTTGAAGGACCAAAATGTAGTAAAATGCAATAAATGCAATAAAATTCAAGTTGTGTGGGTGCCTGAGTGGCTCAGTGGGTTCAAGCCTCTGCCTTTGGCTCAGGTCATGATCTCAGGGTCCTGGGATCAAGGCCCGCGTTGGGCTCTCTGCTCAGCAGGGAGCCTGTTTCCTCTGCTCTCTCTACCTGCCCCTCTGCCTACTTGTGACCTCTCTCTCTGTCAAATAAATAAATAAATAAAATCTTAAAAAAAAATTCAAGTTGTGAATATTTTGGAACTTGTTGTGCACATTATTTCTTAGTATTCATCACAGCTCTTTTCCCTAACATATTTAGTTGATGAGTAACAGTGACACCTGGCCCTCTATGTTTATTTACATCATTTCATTAATTTGTTTCATCTACCTGTGCTTATCCCTTTTGTTTTGGTTCTGTTAGACTACTGAGCTTTTTTCCTGCATTTTACCTACCTTCCAGACAATCAGCATTAATTCTTCATCCATTCAATCAACTTATTAGGTACTGGGATGATATCTCTGCCTTCAACTTCCTTTTGAAATACTTACTACTTTTCTCACTGTTTACAATTGTGAAAGATTCCTGATATGCACATTTAGCCTGAGGTAGATGAAAGCAGTTCTGTAAATTAAACAACAGGGTGTGACAGGTCTTCAAAAAAAATTCCTTTGAAATTACCTCTCCCAGGAATCTATTAAGCCTTCATTCATATCTTTGGAATATTTTCTATAAAACATAGTACACTTCTGATACAATCCCTGGACTGTTTTATTTTCTAATAAACAAATAACATTTTAATTTCTAAGCACTGACAAGTTACTTGTATATGGGGCAAGTAGTTTTTAATTCATTCATTTATCCATAATGTTATTAAGCCCCAGTCTGAGCCAGTACTGTTCTAGGCACTGAGATACACAGTTATTAAAGACAACCCTTCACTCAAGTAGCAGCTGTAGCTAATACACAGAGAGACAAGAAAACAATTATAATACCATCAGTTGTTACAAGTTAAGAACAAGCTAAGGACCAGGTGCCAGTTTAAGGGTTGAGGAAAGGCTTCCTAAGGACTGAAGAAGTAGGAGTAAGGCAGGTGGGAAAGGAAGAATTATATTCTAGGCCATGGTAACAGTAGGCATAGATGGTAAAGGATAAACTATATGTATGGGAGTAGTTAAATTTTAGCAAGGCATTCATTCTCTAGGATCCTTGAAATTGTAATTGGTGTGCTTCCCTCAGATTTCCCAAATAATTTACTTATAATATGGACCAGTGTTAAATTATGTATAACAAAATAGTATGCCACACAGGCTTTCTACCATTTGCATATTAGAGGGATCACTTTAAACTTTATATACCTGATTACTCTCAAGTGGAACTTGTTTGTAGATAAATTTGATGGGAATAGGCAAGATGGTTATTTACCTGATAAACCAGGTTCTAATTATCATGACAGGGGAGAAAAGATATATTGTTTAGGAAAATTATTCAGATAAGACCATTGTCTTAAACCATTAGTTCTCAAACTTGAATGTATACCAGAATTCCCTGAAGGCCTTGTTAAAATACAGACTGACAGGTCCCAGCCCCAGGGTATTGATGATCAGGTCTGGGTAGGGACTGAAAATTTGCATTTCTAATAAGCTCCCAGGTGATGCGGATGCTGCTGGCCCAACACTACATGGTCTACAGACTCCTTTGTAGACACTGCAGTCATAGGACTGAAAATATCAAATCACATGAACTATGTGTTAACCATAAATCAGAGTTTAAAGCTCCCAAAATAACAGATTGCCCCAAGATGTTTTCCAACTGAAGCCTAGAGACTTTAAATCTCATTCACTCCACAGACCCCCACCTCCTTAGCTTTGTCCTCTGGGCTTCAGAAAGCAATGTGATTTAAATAATTTATTCTCCTACTAAAAGCTTTGTTTCTGACAAGCGTACTCTCTCCTGCACTCTGGTGCTTTCTGAAATATTCTGTTATGTAAGGAACAAATTACTCCCAAATTTAAGCAGATGTCAACAGCTATTACCCTTGTGAAAGCTGCTTGTGAAAGTGTGGAGAGTGATCTTTAATATTTTCTCTTTCTGGTGAAGGAGAAATCAAGCAAAATAAAATGCCACTCTGAGGTCCAGATACTTGCAGTTGAATTTAAATAATGAAATAAAATGTCAATATTTTCAGGGAACATTTGTCTTTAAAAAAAAAAGCTTTCTTTGCTTCCCAAGATATATATGGCATTTTGGCTAAAAGAATTTTTGTTAATATATTCACTGAGCACATTCACAGAAACCTTCAAGCAAACCAAGATTCAGAGTGGCCCCAGGTTTTTTTTTTAAATGACAAAATGGCTGGGGTTAAACAAAACAC
This sequence comes from Spilogale gracilis, assembly GCA_004023965.1. NCBI lineage: Eukaryota > Metazoa > Chordata > Mammalia > Carnivora > Mephitidae > Spilogale > Spilogale gracilis. Next base: position 82,027 of record PITA01004774.1, read on the forward strand.
AGGCAATGAAGCTTCATTTTCACCCATAAGAGCCTGTTCCCCACTAGCCTTGTTATGAAACCGTGTTGGCTGAGGGTGTTTCTCCTACAATGACTCCACAGTTATTTTAAGTAGCTGCCTGGGAAGAATAGGGGATGGGATGGACACAAGGTTGATAAATTCACTTACCCGCCTCTGGAGGAGAGGAACTCTGGGCTGGGGCCTGCCTTATATACCAGGCAAAAAGTGTAATTCACTAGATTTGGCCTAGGGAAAGGTGGGAGGGGGGGAGAAAAAGGAAAAAGAGAACACTAAATTGAAAGTATTTCCATTTGTCTATAATTTTTGAAGCAAAACCACAGAATAAGCGATCATTTTTAAAAACCATTTTTAATGAACATATCACCACTCATTCATCTCCTATTTCAATGTTCTTGCTAAACTGAGCTAAAATATCTGTGTAGCTCTTATCATGTGTGTGCAATTGGGGCTGTCAGAGGCATGATCAAGAACACCCTGAGCCAAGTCAAGTTAAATGCAACAGATTTCACATTGGGCAACATTTTCTTTTTACCTAGAAAACACTTATATACACTATCTGTGGATCTCTTGGTGAGGTGACTTCTCCTAGGAAACTTGCCCACACCAGAACTTCCCTGGGTATAGCCACCTGCAGAGGATTCCTGTCTTCCCTTGCTGCTGCCCCCATACCAGGTCATGAGCCTTGAGCTCTCTAAGCCCTTTCCAGTACCTCAGATTAGAGAGGGCAGGAAGAAACAAGTCCAATAGCCACTTTCTCAAATGTCAGGACCCTGACACAGGATGCATGTAATTTAAAAGTAGTCTCATAAATTTTAGACCCAAGCCATAATGACTAAAGAATACTATGATACTGTAAATGTCATAATAGTTAAAGAAAATGTCTTGGGTAACAGAGACAACATTTGTCAAATGTATAACATCAAAAATAAATTAAGCATATATGAATTAGTGTGAGGATCCATGCTACAGGGTTTGAGAGAATCTAAACCCAAATAATCATTTGTTTTTTAATACACAGCAAATGATCCATAACTATTGGCTTTGTAGAATAAGTTCTATGGCTATTATAACCCAATGATAACTATTACATTTCATAAATTCTAAGGTACAATATTTTACACATTTTTATATCTAACAAATCAGGTTGTATCTTACAGTGAATAGTGTATCATGGTTTTATTGGCATTTTAAAATTTAGTAGCACATCAAACAACAATGCGGCTTATATTCAATCGTGTCTTTGATTTGGTGACATGAAAAACCTTTAGCACAAAACATTTCAAATAAGAAACCATATTCTGAGTGACTTACTATGCACAAGGCATTGGGTTTAGGTGGTGAGAAGGCAAAATTACATAGAATGCATCCCTGATTTCAGATTTAACAATATAGTAAGAGGGGGTCATAAATAAACAACTAAATAAGTGCAAAGTTTAGTGCTATGGGAACACAGAGAAAGGAGATAGGCATCCTAATTAAGGGATGAGAGAAGGCCCCTGGAGGCAGTGATTTTTGACATGAGTCTTGAAGGATAAGAAGGCTTCCATCATGCACATTTGGTGCAGGTGGATGTAGATGTAGGTTGAAGAATTAGGATCTAGCCTGGAGAAGAGGAGAAGCAAATCTGTACAACATGAAAATTGTTCAAGAAATATCAGAGAATTATGATATCAACTAAATAAGGAAACCAACTGGCCAGCCCAGTTTGGGCTGGGGTGGGGGTGAGGGTAAGGTAAAATTCAGATTGTTCAAGGCATAGTAAGGCTGAGGTATTTATAGGACATTATAGCAGGCATTTGACTTTTCCAAATGTCCATCTCACATTGAGGAATTTCCCCACTGTCTAAGTCTTGTTAGAAAGAGCCCACTCCCCAGTACAGAAGCAAAAAAAAAAGATAAATAATTGCTTTTTGACTCTCCTTTGGCTAGTGCACAGTTGTAGGCCAGCCTTGGCCAAAAAGACATGCCTGTCCTGGGGTTTGAATCTGAAGTCAGTGATTCAAAAATGTAAGGCCAGGGGAGAATTCTTTTGGAGGTGATGGTAGTAGCAGGATCCAGTATCCATTAGAAATTGCAGTATTCAATATTCAATAGAAATGCAGTATTGTTGTCACCAGTGGTTCTGCTGAATGATTTCAGTCAGAGTCCCAGCTATGAAACCTCGTTACAGCCTTGCCAGTTTTCCAATCTGGGTTTCCAACTTTCCCTGGAATGCTGAGAGATATACAATATATTTTTAATTGGTTGCTTTTCTACTTAAACCCATAAGACTTAGTTTCTGTGGTTTGCAAACCACAAGAACTGAAGGTGCTACATACATCAGAAGATGTCTGACAAAGACTTGGAAAAGGAGCACAGAGCACAGGAGGAAAGTTGGCCTACAGACTAAAAAGGGGAATCATTTGACTAGGACTGAAAATTACAGGTAAGGGAGAAAATACAGATATAGACAGAGCAAAGAGGAAGGAAGGGAATGGTATGGTTTTGGGAAGAAGATAGAGCAAAAACAATTTGCATATGTGAGAAGGGAGGGAATAGTTAGAGAGCCATAGAAAGCACCTGTTCTGAGGGTCTACTATGTACTAAATATCTGGCACATGCTAACTTACTTAATATTTACAAATTTTGAGTTAGGTATTGGCATCTTGACTTTGCAGATGGGGAAAAGGGAATGCATAGACATTTATTAAATAACTTTTTGGAAGTCCCATAAATAATATGTGGTATGATCCAGATTCAAACTCAGATTTATCTGATTCTAACATCACACTGCCTCCATGCCAGAAGCTTTAGGAATACACTTTGGTATGGAAACCAAAGATAAGATGTTAGCACAAGAGTTCTCAACTCTGGTTGCACATTGGAGAGATAAGGAAACTGCTAATGATTGGATCCCATCTCTAGAATTTTTCATGTAATTGGCATGAGCTGTGGTCTGGGGATCAGAAATTTTAAAAGCTTCCCAAGTGATTCCAAAGTGCAGCCAGTGTTTAGAACCACTGTGGTAGGCGCTATTTCATCAGAGAAGTGAAATTGCTTGAAGAGCGAGTGGGAAATTAGGCTACAGAAGCAGCAAGCGATGATGGTGATACATTACTAGAGAACAGTGCAGTGAGGGGGAAAAGGTTTGAAGGACATGAGTTTCAAGTGGATTGAAAAGTGAATTGCAAGTGGACACAGAGAAAGTGAATGTAGGCTGTTCTTAAATCATAACTATGCAGGTGAAGGGAGGTTGTTAGATATGAGTAGCTGTTGGGAGACCTGTAGGAGAATATGCTTTGGGAAGATAAAGAGCAATCAGAACATCTGTAGTTCGGAGAAAAAGGGTCCTTGGGAAGTGAGAATTGCAGATAAAAGGGAGAGGTTTGAACTCCTGGAGGAAATGGGGTCTGCTAATCAAGAGGAGAGAAAGGTTAACCTTTAGAAAGTGAAAGGACACTTTTTCCTTTAATAAAGAAAGAAAAGGTATTTTTGTATCAGAAAGGTCTGAGATAGGTGGTGGAAAAGTAATAGGAGGAGCTTGAGGGAAGTGAAAGGGCAAGACTGGAAAAAGTATAAAGAATGGAACAAGAGTCAAAACATAGGAATTGAATAGTGTTCACCTAGAATGAGATAAAAGGAATATCAAGAGTAATTAATCATTAGGATTACATGACTTTGGCAGACATACTTGAGAGTTCTGAAAAGGAAAGAAAATGGATAAGAGAGTTTACCCAGAGTTAGAGATTTCCCAGGCTGATTGGAGGGCCAAGAGAATAAAGAACTTTAGGGTGTTACTGAGATCAAATACAGATGTACGTTTGAAATCTAAGCAAGACTTTTCACTTTGGCATAAAGTTTAGTATATTAAAATTTACATGAGCCTCCATCCCTTAATTGCTACACAAAATATGCGAAATCCATACTATCATGTTGATATCCTGCAGTATTCAATGACAGATAATGATGACTCAGAGGAAGAAGCTATGGTTTCAAATCAAGAAATAATTGGAAGTGTTTAGACTAGTGGTCAGAGGCCTAAAGAATTAATTTGGTAACTCATCTTTCCTGTTTTCAGACAGGACACATATCAGTCACTGGCCAAAACATACAAATTTAGATATAGATAAAAATCTGCCCAATAAACACAGGATGCTAATTCCATCAATTATGCCTTTTCTAATTCAACAGGGAAAGGAAGTTTCTCAAACATTGCTCAAGCTGATATATCTATCCTCTTCTCCTAATTCAGATCTCTTAAGGTTCAAACTTCTCAATTGTTTCTCAAATCTCCTCATTCTAACCACAAACCACTTAACAATAAATGTTATTTGTGACATTTTATTTTGTTTTTATTTTATTTATTTTTTTTAAAGATTTTATTTATTTGACAGAGAGAAACACAGCCAGAGAGGGAACACAAGCAGGGGGAGTGAGAGAGGGAGAAGCAGGCCTCCCGCTGAGCAGGGAGCCCAACGTGGGGCTCGATCCCAGAACTCCGGGATCATGACCTGAGCCGAAGGCAGTTCCCCAACCAACTGAGACACCCAGGCGCCCCTATTTTATTTATATTTTAAAGTAAGCTCTATGCTCAGTGTGGGGCTTGAATTCAAGACTCCAAGAAGAAGAGTTGCATGCTCTACAGACTGAGCCAAGAAGGCATCCCAATTTGTGATAACATTTTAAAGAAATATTCCTCCAGAGAACCGTGGTATTGAGCTTGGTACTTTATGTTCTTTGAAATGCTCTGTTTTGACTTCCAGGGAAGACAGTGGAGTCAGAGGATTCTAAGCTCACCTCTTCCCATGGATACAAGTAAATAACACTCACATCAGTGTTAATAACCCAGAAAATGACCCAGAGACTGGTAGAACTAACTCTCCAGAGCTAAAGAGAGAAGAGACCAAATCAAAGTGGGTAGGAAGGGCAGAGACACGGTTGGGAGCCAAAGAGACCCGCAGGGCTGTCTGCCGGAAGGAGGGGCACTGCAGGTGCAGAGAGGTTTACAGAAACAGGTTATCACACTAGGGAGTCCACATGGAAAAGATGAATCCCCATAACATTTGGCTTTGGAAACCAGAGGGTCCAAATTTTGCAAATTCATTCAATCAGCTGAATTAAAACCTGAAACTTTACAAATCAGTGGGCTTAGCTCTGGGAGAGCCAGGAGGGTGAGAGGAAACTGAGACCCCACCCTTAAAGAGACAGCACAGCAGCAAAGGGAGATACAGCATAGAAGCAGCAGTTTGAAAATCACCTGGGTTATTATGGGGGCCAGGAATGGGGGATGTGTTTATTAATCTCAGATTGTGTGCTGGAAGGGCAGGAATAAGATCCATTTTCTTTTACATCAGTTCAATCTGGCTTCAACTGTGACCTCTCTATCAGGTTCTCCAGTTGGGCAAGGCCTCATCTCTACCTGCCTTATCCTTGAGGTCCCTGGGTCCTAACTCTGCTTTAAATATATCACCTAAGCTTTGTTCCAGAGGAAGCCAATGACCCAAGATTTTTCTTAAGGAAATGGCTGAGTCTACTACTCAAGAGAGGGACATTATTGAGAAGCATGTGTGTGTGGACCTCTTATATTTGGCATTGCAAGTTTCACAGCCCACACTCTAGTAATATTTTGCCATCTTTACCCCAACCTTGACATTTCTAACACTTTCTCCTACCCTAGAACCGCTAGAAGCTGTATTTATGCTCTTAGTGTCATACTATCTATGGAAAAGGGGTGGACCCAGGTTTGTGTAGCCCTGAAGCTTATATATTTAGGGGCACTCTTTAAGAAAAAGGTTACAAAACTATAGATACAGATTTAGGCACAAGGCCTAAGAAAGAACCTAGGCAGTTAGGGGGTCCTGAACCTTAAGTTCTTTCAGTATATCTGCCTTTGCAATTGGTATTATGGTACAACATAAAGAATGTAACAGAAAGAAAGAGTATTATATTTGGAGTTAGATTTCAAGCCCCTGATCTACTACTTGCCACCCTAACATACCTCCATGGTCAGAGAAGCTAGGGAAAACAGAAGACCTGAGAAATTTGGAAGCATAGAGATTCAGATATCTCCATAAGAAGGTTTGTTTGAGAATCTACTATGGTAATTGATGTGAAGGGACTTAATAAACTGAAGAGTGCTAATAAAAGATGAATTGTGATTTTATCGTACTCTAAGAAGTCTGCTTCCAGAGAAGTCTCTCCTTATAGCTCCCTGGCCACCAACAAGACCTCAGAGAAGATGGTGGTAGAAGTCCTAGGCATTGTCCAACCCCCACTGGATGGACCATGTTGAGAGTCAAAGTCACCATTCCTACTGCATCCAGAATGATCTCTATACTAACCAAATTTTAATTAAAACAAAATAGAAGAGTAAGATATAATTTTTCACCTATAAAATTAGCATATAGGTGGGAGTACTACAGCTTTCTTGGAAAGCAATTGGAGAAATTGTTAAGAACTTAAAAGATGAATGTGGATACCTATTTTAAGGAAATAATTAGACCAGTGAATATTTTGACAGAGTTATTTATCATTCTGAATAATTGGAAACCTAATTGTACAATGTCCAATATTGGGTGAATGAATAATACTAGTATACTAAAATACTTACAGTGTATTCGCATAATGGCCCAATGTGCATTCATTAAAATAATACTTCAAAATATTCCTTTAAATGAATATGTTTATAATATAATGTTATAAAAATTATGTGTAGAGTAAAATCTCAAGGTTGAAAGAAAATATGGTGAAAGGTTAACACTGGTTATTTGTAGGTATTGGTTTTTAAGTGTTTGTTACTTCCTTATTCTTTTATGTATTTTTCTAAACTTTCCACAATAGATAGCTATCATGATTATAGTCAAGAGAATATTAATTTAAAAACATGAAAAACTTGATCTGAAAATGGAGATACCTATTGCTCATAAGTAGCTACGTTTCAGATGGATTTTATTACCTCTATCAGTTAACAAGACTAAGACTTTCCAGGCAAGTGCCTGGGATCAGGTTTAGTAGAATTTTAAAAAGGCCTCTGTCTGAGGGCAGTAGACAGGAACAGCTTAGTTTCATAACATGGTAAAAGAACGGGCAAATGGAACCTGATTCTACCAGCATGTCTGCCTTTGAAATTATGTGCTGGTTGGCAGATCAAGAGGCACCCTGCAGGTCCTCACATGGCAAGAATTTAGATGGTAATTTCAGGCCACAACAGATGGGAACTGCAAGCACAGAAGATCTCTCAAAATACTAGTTGTTTTCTCTCTGTAGAGCTATGAAGAGAGGGAAGAAGTTACAGACCGGTCATAAGATAGTGCATTTGGTTCACTCCAGAATGCTCCTATCTGTAGGCTCAAAGGGCATAACACATGCAAGGGCAGACATTCAATTAAGGCACTCACAAAAGACCACTGGGACCAAGGGCAGAGAATGACAACCTGGCTTAAAGAAAAAATATTGAATTGGGGGTTTCTATATAGATATACCATCAGAAGGCCCTACAAACAAAAAATGTATATTGGAAAAAGCATGCTATACTGTTATTCAACTTAGTAATTCAGGGCCTTAAATAATTCAGGATGAAATTTAAGTGAAAAACATTTAAAATATCAGTAAGACTCTGAGAAACAAATTGAGGGTTTGGAAGGGAGGGGGTGGGGGGTTGGGTGAGCCTGGTGGTGGATACTGAGGAGGGCACATATTGCATGGAGTACTGGGTGTGGTTCATAAACAATGAATCTTGGAACACCGAAAAAATAAAATAAAATTTAAAACAAAAAAAGAAAACAAAAAACAACAACAACAATAGAAATATCAGTAGCCTAATACTCAAAGTGCTTTAATTTGACCCAAAAAATTTCTTTAGGGATGAATTTTTCTTTTTAAGACTAAGATGGTGGCAGATTTAATAGGCAACAAGAAAAGTATTTCAGTAGTGGAGCTAAAGTATGAAAAATGTTTCCCAGATCTTAATAAGGTGATTGAACCTATGAATAGGATACTTTTAAATGAGTAAAAAGTGATGAAGCCATGAGATGTGAATTAAATTTAGAATACATGAAACCAATTGGGCTTCAAGGATCATGGCTCATATTCCCCCCCTGCCTTTAGCTGAATTTAATGAAGACCTTTGAAATTTTCATACCTCAATCATTCAAAAGGCCTCTCAAAACATGTTTCATTATAGAAGAGTGACACCATCACAGTCATATAATTAGATAAAGGAAAATAACAACTGACAAATAGAACTGAGAGAAAATAGAAGTCAAAATAAATCATTTAAGAGTTTGTAGATGCTTCTTTTTAATTTAAGATAAATTTGAAAAAAATTAAAGATAGATAGGCAAGGCTTTTATAAATACGAATGTTTACTTCTTGCATTTTTTAAACTAAATGTCTGATGTCTTGACATCTGCTATTTGATCTTCTAAATGGATGTTTCTTTTCTTTTTTTAACATTTTTTAAGATTTCACTTATTTATTTGATAGAGAGAGAGAGAAAGAGAGAGAGAGAGAGAGCGCACAGGCAGGGGAAGCAGCATGTAGAGGGAGAAGTAGGCAGAGGGAGAAGCAGGCCCCGATATGTGGGACTCTATCACAGGATATTGGAATCATGAGCTGAGCTGAAAGCAGACACTTAACCAACAGAGCCACCTAAGCACCCCTAAATGGATTTTTAAGTCTTAATGTGACTCGTAGAAGATCTTGACTCTGGATATTCTTTTAGGACTATACTCCACAAATTTGAACGTTGGAACTTACAAACTATATAGATCACTCCCTTGAAGAAAGTAATTGTAAAACATTTTTATACTTGTCCTGGGGTTTTTGATCATTCAATCAGTACAAGTGACATTTGTTTTGAGTGTGACACCAATACAGAGGCTGGACTGTGTACCTATGCTATGAAGTGGAGTAGGGAGATGAAGAATTTCTAAATATATTTTTAAGTGTCTCTCTAATATAATAAATGTTTGTTTAGGTGCCTACTATGTACCAAACACTAGAAGACTATGATGAATAAGATAGTCTACCTGAGTTGTTCATAGGCCATATTGGCTTGCTTCACCCCCAACCCAGATATATAAGCAAAATGATAGTCTCCTTTGGTAATCATTGCCTTACTTCTTAATCCTTAACTTAATATGCTTCATGACTCAAACCCATGGCCACAGATGATTAGGCCACAGATTGAAGATGGTCCAGGGTGAGCCAACCAGTCAAATATTGTTCTGAGAATGGGAATTAAGACTTTGGGCACTGAATTGAATTAGGAATGGGGGGCACTTGAACAGAAAGGACATGTAAAATCAGAACTAGAGTCAGAATCTTGGTAATTAAGCCTCTAGAATTAAGCCCAAAATTAATGACCTGACATTGCTTCCCACCAAGACTTCCTGACTTCTCTAATCATGCTACTCCCACAAACAGCTATGCCCATTTATATCTATGCAATTTTATTCATTTTTTTCTCCCATCACCTTTTCCTTTCTAAGTAAATAAAAAAATTTCCATCTTTCAAGAACAACCTCAAGCCATATTTCTTGACCATTCTGGACTACTTATTTCTCAGAAACTCCAGTAGTAGTGGTAATGATAATTATAATAGCAATGGCAATAATAGCCAGCCTTTATTGAGCATATACTATATTGAGGCACTATTTTAAACTCTATACATATATTACTTATAATAACCTCATGTAGCTAATACAATTATTATCACCATTTTATAGATGAGGAAACTGAGGCAAAGAAAGTGAAGTAATTTGCCCACTAAGAGATGATATAGTACCTAAAGGCCACACATGTTATGTTTCATATACTATCTCATCTTTATATATGCTATTTCTTTCAATCCTTACAACAACCCTAGTTAAATAGGTTTTATTACCCCAATGTTGAAGATGAGAAAACTGAAGCTCAGAGAAGTAAAGGAAATTATTCAAGGTTACACAGAGAGTATGCAGCACTTCAAAAGTAAAACTTAGTTTGCACATCTACACTCCCTTGATTCCTAAGCACGAGATTGTAAGACTGTGAGGATCACAGTTACATGTTATCCTTTTGGACACAGTGCCCACAAAATAATTCAATAAACAGAAACTAAGAGGCTCTAAAAAAACATTTGTTCTAATAAGGGACCTAAAAAGAAATACTGGAATAATTTAGCCAAAACAATAACTGATTTTTTTGCCTAAGATGAAAATGAAAATTATACCTTCCTCTGAAACCATAAAGCTCCTAAAAGTTAATTAGCTTTGTGTTAATATTTTGATGCATCTCTGTACTTCTTAATATAACTGAAAATTATTATTACATGAGCCATTCTGTCTGTGGCAAAATGAGGAAGGATAGGGTACAGGCCCCAAGGTTACTTATCCTTGAAAGATTTTCAGCTTGATATGTTGCTTCTTGCTTTTTGGCTTATTTCAGCTAAGACAGAAAGAGAGGAATGATTATTGTGTGGGTGTTTTGCCTCATTTCCTTGCAGTAGAACCATATTTCATCCACCTATCGAGGGTTGAGAAACCTCAGCTTAGAAAAGGAGGTAAACACAACCCATTTCCAATAGAAAGAAACCAGATCAAGTTATACTTGACATTCAAAGAGCCCAGGGGAGTCTACTCTCCATCAATTAGAACAAAATTGAATCTAGTTCTTTCTGCAGCTATTCTAAAGGAAGGTTTTGGGGTGAAGTTTTCTGAACCTTCTGCTGTGTTGATGAATGATGGGAAGCCATTGTTGACATCAAGGGATTAGTGGAAATGGAAATGAAGTATTGACTCACAAGTTTGAATAGAACTTGGCAGTCATTTAGGTTTAAATACCTTCCACAACTTGTCATTGCCTACACTTAAAATCATTTCAGAGAATGCTTAGATTCCAGAGTTGGTTCATTCCATCTTTGGGTGGCTCTTGGCATAATGGAGTGAAACATTTCTTCCTCTCTAGTCTCTCCATAGTAATAAATCCTTACTCTATGTTTACCATAAATACATGCATCATGATATTTGTTACTCTTTTATACTTACATAAAATAATATCATAGTTGTATCTACTAGGAAGATATTTGAAAATTATTTCCCCCACATGTAAAATTATGATAACAGGTACTGCTTATGGAACCATGATGATAAGGTTCATAAACATTAGTTATTTATTATTATTTAGCATTTATGGATTTTTGAGGCATAATGCTAAGCACATTACAAATACTCATGAAATCCTCACAATCATATTATGAGGTAGATGTCATAATCTCTGTAATGTGGATGAGAAAACTGAGACCCAAAGAAATTCAGTCTTTCTCAGTCATGCAGCTAAATGGTAAAGCCACATTTCCTTAGGTCTTAAATTGGTGTTAAAAAAAAAAAAACAAAAAACCCAAACAACTAGTCTGTACCACCTCCCAAATCAAGATACTAGCTCTATACAAACTCTACATAAACTCTTCTGTTTACTGGAAGAAGGCTTTATATAGTATTGGGTAGACTGTGTGTTTAGTAAATGTTTATGAATGTAAGTCTAATAGTATCCAAGTACTTAGAAAAAATAAAAACCTCATATCACAAAAGTAGATGCTTTGCCAATGCTGCTACAAATCACCTAGGAGATGTTCTCAGTTTATGCCATATTGGTGGACAAGAAAACATCTCTACTGTATGTCAACTACAATTCAATTTAAAAAAATAAAAAAAGAAAATGTCACAATTTTTATGGCTGTAGTGACTATCCCTGTCTCAGCTCAAGTATACCCAAATCACTCTTTTCCACTTTCTCTGTGCCAAGGGGCAGAGAAACAATGATTTGACATGAAGTCAGCCCAGTATATCCACCCAGAGTAGCATGTACCCTCAGCGTTACAAAGAATAATATCTCAAAGTAAATGAAAATAAGAAAAGGCTTATGTTCTATCTGATAGAACACAAACGTAATTTAATTTTTTTTGCTAGATTTTTGAAACCCTATTAAATAAGTAGTGGTTCATTTTGATGTTGCTTCAGGTATTCTTCCAGCCACTATTAACATAATCTCATCTCTATAGGAATCATATGTTTTAGTTTCCAATTCCACAAAACTGTAACCAGTGTCATAAGTCAATTTTTTAAAATGTGATTACTTATTGTGTTACTGTTTGGACTTCATTTGTAAAAGTTTGTTTAATTGCCTGCTGTGATTGTTTGTTTGAAAATACATATAGCCTACTGAAAACCTTGTAAATTAAGGTAACTTCTTGGCAACAAAATCACTCTCCAAGAATCTTGCAGATACAGAAGTGTTGTCTTTTTCTGTCTGGAGATTATAGGAAAATTCCACCAATGGTCTCTTCAGAGCTAAGGACTGAACACAGTATCCAAAAGGATCATTAATCACCATTGTCTAGTGTCTAAGTTGCATCTCACATTCATGAGGAATCCTGGAATAGAAAGTTGCTCCTGAACTAATTTACATCCATGAATATGGCTACAATAAAAACAATAGAAAATAACAAGTGTGGGAGAGGATGTGCAGAAACTGGAACTCCTGTGGAAATATAAAATGGTGCAGATGCTATGAAAAATGATTGAGTAGTTCTTCAAAAAGCTAAACATGGAATTACCATATGACCCAGCAATTCCACTCCTGTGTATAAACCAAAGGATTTAAAAGCAGGGACTAAAAAGATACTTATACACTAATGTTCACTGAAACATTATCAATAGCCAAAAGGTGGAAACAACCAAATGGCCATCAACAGATGAATGGATAAAAAAAATGTAGTATATCCATACAATGGAATATTATTCAGTCTTGAAAAGCAGTGGAGTACTAATACATATTACAACATAGATGAACCTCAAACACATTATGTTAAGTGAAACAAGCCAGAAACAAAAGGAGAAGTACTGCATGATTCCACTATATGAAATGTTTAGACTAGGCAAATAAATGGGAGATGGAAGAAAATAGGGAGTTACTGCTTAATAATTTCAGAGTTTCTCTTTGGAGTGATGAAAAACTCTTGGAAATAGATCGTGGTAAAGGTTGCACAACATGGTAAATATAACATACTATTCAACTGTATATTAGAAATAGTTAAAATTTCAATTTTTATGTTATACATTCATCTTTACCTCAGTTTAAAAATAATAATGTGATTATAGGGGGAGGGGCAAGATGGTGGAGAAGTAGGTGACCCCGTTTCAAAGGGTCCCCTGAAGTGAGCTAAATATCCACAGGAACACTGTGAGTACCGATGAAATCAGCCTGAGTTGTGAGACTACACACTTCTGGATCTCTACGGGGGCAGAAGAGCATCAGCAGAGAGGTAAAGTGGAGTGGAAGAAATCAGACTGATTTTGGAGGACAAAAGGACGGGGGAGGGAGCCACCAGAAGTAACCCACTGAAAAGTAGTACCTCAGTACTAAAGTGCCCTGTGCTTGGCGAGTAGCATCAAATTGCAGTCTGGTTAAAAGCACTCAAAGCCAAAGAGTCTTAAGAGGCAACTGGGGAAAGTGGATAGCCACTGGGAGGGATACAAAGCTGCAGCTCCAGCCAGGGATAGAAAGTGCTCACCCCCCATCCCCCCCCCCCCCCCCCCCGCGCTGCTTGAGGGAAACCAGTGGCGGGGGTTGGGGGCGGGGGGAGGATTCCCTAAATCCTCTGCTTGGTCCACTGCTTTGGCTAGGCATGCGCAACCTGCACAACCTGCAATGGAGGTGACTCTGCAGACTTCCACACAACGTACAGAAACATGGGGTCTTAGTGCTCCCAGCACGGGTGTAGGTTCCAGAGAACGCTGAGAAAGAAAAAGTTCAGAAAAGAATTCAAACACTTGGAAGCTAAAGACTATCCTGCTCCACAGGCGCCACCAAGGATGCCAAGATTCTTAACAACATCCTTGCTAATAAGGATCCAACAGTACATTAAAAAGATTATCCATCAGAACAGGTGGGATTTATGCCTGGGATACAAGGGTGGTTCAACATTCGCAAATCAATCAACGTGACAGAACAAATGAATAAGAGAAGAGAGAACCACCTGGTCCTCTCAATTGATGTAGAAAAAGCACTTGACATGGTGGCATCTGGGTGGCTCAGTTGGTTAAGCGATTGCCTTCGGCTCAGGTCATGATCCCAGAGACCCGGGATTGAGCCCCACATCGGGCTCCCTGCTCAGAGGGAAGACTGCTTCTCCCTCTCTCACTCCCCCTACTTGTGTTCCCTCTCTAACTGTGTTTCTCTCTGTCAAATAAATAAAATCTTTAAAAAAAATTTAAAAAGAAGAAAAAGCACTTGACAAAATAAATACAAAATAAAACTCTTCAAAGTATAGGGATAGAGAGAACATTCCTCAATCTCATCAAACCACCTATGAAAAACCCACAGCGAATATCATTCTCAAAGCGGAAAAACTGACAGCCTTCCCACTGAGATCAGGAACAAGAGAAGGATGCCCACTCTCACCACTATTGTTCAACATAGTGTTAGAAGTCCTAGCAACAGCAATCAGACAACAAAAAGAAAAAAAAGGTATTCAAATTGGCAAAGAAGAAGTCAAACTCTCTCTCTTCACAGATGACATGATACTCTATATGGAAAGACTCTACTTCCAAACTACTAGAACTCATACAACAATTCTGTAACGTGGCAGGATACAAAATTAATGCACAGAAATCAGTTGCTTTCTTATACAAAAACAATGAAAATATAGAAAGGGAAATCAGATAATTGATTCCATTTACTATAGAGCCAAAACCCATAAGATAGCTTGGAATAAACCTAACCAAAGAAGTTAAGGATCTGTACTCGAGGAACTACAGAACACTCATGAAAGAAACTGAAGAAGACACAAAGAGGTGGAAGAGCATTCCATGCTCATGGATCAGAAAAATAAACATTATTAAAATGTCTATACTGCCCAGAGAAATCTATACTTTCAATGCCATCCTAATCAAAATTCTACCAACCATTTTCAAAGCGCTGGAACAAACAATTCTAAAATCTATATGGAACCAAAAAGACCCCGAATTGCTAAGGAATTGTTGAAAAAGAAAAAACACAGCTGGGGGCATCATGTTACCTGATTTCAAACTTTATTACAAAGCTGTGATCACCAAGACAGCATGGTACTGGCACAAAAACAGATACATAGACCAATGGAATACAGTAGAGAGTCCAGATATGGACCCACAACTCTGTGGTCCAATCATCTTTGACAAAGCAGGAAAAAATATCCAGTGGAAAAAAGACAATCTCTTCAATAAATGGTGCTGGGAAAACTGGACAGCTACATATAGAAGAATGAAACTAGACCATTCTCTTACACCACACACAAAGACAAACTCAAAATGGATGAAAGACATCAAGGTGAGGCAGGAACCCATCAAAATCCTGGAAAAGAACATAGGCCGTAACCTCTTTGACATCATCCACAGCAACTTCTTTCAAGACACGTCTCTAAAGGCAAGGAGACAAAAGCAAAGATAAACTTTTGGGACTTCATCAAAATAAAAAGCTTCTGTACAGCAAAGGAAACAGTCAACAAAACAAAGAGGTAAGCCAAATATCCTCTCCCATTCCAACCAGCTTTGAATGGGAAAGGATATTTGCAAATGACACTGCAAAGGGCTGATAGGCAAGATCTATAAAGAACTACTCAAACTCAACATCCAAAAAGAAGATGAACACATCAAAAAATGGGCAGGAGACATGAACAGGCACTTCTCCACAGAAGACATACAAATGGCTAACAGACACATGAAAAAATGTTCATCATCACTAGCTATCAGAAATTCAAATCAAAACCACACTTAGATACCACCTCACACCAGTCAGAATGGCCAAAATTAACGACAGGAAATAACAAATGTTGGAGAGGCTGAGAAGAAAGGGGAACCCTCTTACACTGTTGGTGGGAATGCAAGCTGGTACAGCTGCTTTGGAAATCAGTGTGGAGATTCCTTAAAAAATTAAAAATAGAGCTACCCTATGACCCTGCAATTGCACTACTGGGAATTTACCCCAAAGATACAGATGTAATGAAAAGAAGGGCCATATGTACCCCAATGTTCATAGCAGCAATGGCCACAATCGCCAAACTGTGGAAAGAGCCAAGGTGCCCTTCAACAGATGAATGGATAAAGAAGATGTGGTACATATATACAATGGAATATTACACCTCCATCAGAAAGGATGAATATCCAACTTTTGTAGCAACTTGGACTGGATTGGAAGAGATTATGCTGACTGAAATAAGCCAAGCAGAAAAATTCAAGCATCATATAGTTTCACTTACTTGTGTAGCATAAGGAGCAATATGGAGGACAGTAGGAGAAGGAAAGGAAATGGGAAGTAGGATAAATTGGGGAGGGAGACAAAACATGAGAGACTGGACTCAGAAAGAAACTGAGGGTGTTGGAGGAGAGGGGGTGGGGGGATGAGTGAGCCTGGTGGTGGGTATTGAGGGCACATATTGCATGGAGCACTGGGTGTGGGGCATAAACAATGAATCTTGGAACACTGAAAAAATCATATGTAAAAATAAATATTAAAAATAAAAAATAAAAAATTAATAATGTAATATATGAAAAAACAGAATGGGTAAATTCTATGGTGTGTGACTTTATATCACCATAAAGCTGTTAAAAAGAAAAAAATGTTACTAAATTAGCAATGGTAACTGTGATGATGATGACAAAGGTAATTCTAATAAAAGCAACAACTACCATTTGGCAAGCATCATGTGAGAGTTTTATGGGGCTTTACCTCACAAGAGTTCCTTAAGTTAAACATAACAGTATAGTCTCTCTTTTCAGATGAGGTGCACGGAGTTCAGACAGCCCATACATCTTGCTGAGGGTCGAGAGCTAATAGTGATGAAGCTGGGATTTAAATTCAAGACTGCCTGAATCCAAAATTCCTTCTCAAACCACCTCACCAGAACCACATCCCTTGAAATTTGCAGTATTTGCTAAGATGTTTCTTTCTTTTTAAAGATTTTATTTATTTATTTGATGGAGAGAGAGATCACAAGTAGGCAGAGAGGCAGGCAGAGAGGAGGAGGAGGAGGAGGAGGAGGAGGAGGAGGAAGCAGGCTCCCTGCCGAGCAGAGAGCCCGATGCAGGCCTGGATCCCAGGACCCTGAGATCATGACCCGAGCTGAAGGCAGAGGCTTTAATCCACTGAGCCACCCAGGTGCCCTAAAATATGTTTCTATAACTCCCTATTTGGGGGAGGGGAAAAAAAGGACTCCCACACTTTCACTCTAATAAAGAAAATCTAATGCCTTTACACTGGCATTTCAAGTTCCAGAATGATGCTGGTCTTGAGACATATACATATCTATAAGATAAAATCTGAGTTGGGATGAAATATATTGGGATGGCTACAGGCACGGCTGCCTAATAGGGACTAATAATGGAGCAAGAATGTTGTTGAGGTTAAGAACTTGGGTTCTGGTGTGCCTGGGTGGCTCAGAGGGTTAAGCCTCTGTCTTTGGCTCAGGTCATGATCTCAGGGTCCCGGGATCAAGCCCCACATTGGGCTTTCTGCTCAGCGGGGAGCCTGCTTCCTCCTCTTTCTCTGCCTGCCTCTCTGCCTGTTTGTGATCTCTCTGTCAAATAAATAAATAAAATCTTAAAAAAAAAAGAACTTGGGTTCCGTTGTCAGATAGACTTGGATTTCAATCATGACTGCCACCTTCTAGCTGTGTGGTTTAGCTCAAGTCAATAAAACTTTCTAAGACTTAGTTATCTCATCTATAAAATGAAACTAACACCTCTACTTCTTAAGTCTGATGTGAGGATTAAGGAGAATAATGCCTATAAAGGCTGGCATTTGGAACACTGTCTGGCGGAGAATCCACAATCAATATGTGGAACCTCCTAGTGTTGTAATAGATGATGGGGAGGGAATTTTAGTAAAATGAAATAAGGAGGCAGAAACCATATTAATGAAGTAAGACACAATAATCAGAAGATGCAATAAATTCAATATTAAAAAATAAGTCTTTTTCCTTTCTTTTTTTAATTTAATTTTATTTTTTTCAGTGTTCCAAGATTCATTGTTTATGTCCCACACCCAGTACAAGTGTTTTTCTTATAAGTGGTTTGCTCTAAAGAACAGAAAGAAATTAAAGTCCTTCTCCAGAGATAACACAGGACTAGTAGAATCTGAAGTTACTTTTGAGGACTGAAACAAAAACATGGTGGGAGGGCAGGCAGGAAGAGAAACTGAGGGGACTTGGGGCAGGAGAAAAGGGGCAGAGGTGGCAGATATAAGGGTAAATTTGTGTGGACTCTTAGGACTTTATGGTAACAGTACAAAATTGTTTTATCCCAGCCTATACACTCATTGTATATTGAAAATAATTTTGTAACTTTATCTCCCCCTGCCCCAATTTTTAATTTTTAACAATGAACTGTATGTGCATGCCATCTCAGACATTATAGACAGAACTAAGAGATATCTAAGGGGTCACAAATATTATCATTAATACAGGGAGCACCCAGATTCCAAAGATGACTTAGTCAGGAGTGAAGAACATATACTGGGCCTCCTAAAGTCCACCTCATATCTCCTAGTAATCTAAGGATGAAATAAGGGTTTAGCAAAGATACTGAAAAACTCCATCCTGCCTTACTTTTAAAAATTATACATATAACATTTTCATATGGGGATACAAATTCAAACCATAGCGAAGGAAATAAAAAGAAATCTTCATACTGTTTCTCCTTTCCACCTTTGTACCACTCCCAATCATAATCTCCAACTGTAATGGGCAGTTTTTATGTTAATCTCTCTGTTGGTTACTTCCCTTACCATAAATCAGTGGTTCTCAAATTGCTATGTACACAAAAATTACCTGAAAAGTTTGATGCTTACTTAAAAAGATTACTGGGCCTCAAACTAAAAAGTTCTGGGATACAGCCAAGGAATCTGAATTTATCAAAACTACTGATGGTGGGTTTGAGTCAGGCAATTTATGGGGTAAACTTTGAAAGAAAGTAATTTTTTTAAAAAAGGAAAAAGAGAAAGATTGAGAAGATTGAACCATGGTAATTTCTAGAAATAAGGCAGGTATGAGGGGGGAAAATATGGAAAAAAAACATAGCATTTCCAAGAACTTTCATTTTCTTTCTCTTATGTTATAGATTATTTTATTCCAATCTTTTTATTTTATTCATCATTTCAACAATATTTTGAACCTCTATGTCACTCTTATTTGTACTCTGATTACTCTTTACTCTTAGCCAGTGAATTTTATTTTATATGTACAACCTTTGAAATGTTTCTGAAGACAACTTATTAGAATTTTTAAAAATTTCTCTTCTCTGAATTTCTTGATTCTACTATAGACTTATTTGCTCTGTTCATTCACTTTTGTGCTGTTGGCTTCTCAAAAGTAATATGATCTTTGCTGTCCCTCCATTGTCCTCCAAAACCACTTCTTTGAATCAGAGAGCTAACTAACATCCTCCAGTTGTGATTAGGACACCATAAATGGCAGCCCTCACTACAGGGTACAGAAGTGAGGTAGCAGACCAGAGGCCTGGATGCCAACACCCTTTCCCTTGCCAAACCTCCACATGCATTATATACATTCACAGCTAACATTAGATCTCAAGGCACACAATATACCTAAGTCATCCTTCATTACCAAAGTGCATATACCCAAATCTGTGTTTCAAATAGTCTATCAAATAAATTTAGGAGTTGACTTGCCAGCAAAACTGATTAGACTGTCATTGTATTTAATTCTTAAGAATTAATTTTCTTTTTTGTTCATTTGTGATTAAATTCTTGTTGTTACTCTTCACAGAAATCTTTTAAGCTATTTGTCAATTTTCTGAGGGTCATCTTGATTGTGACTGGTTAATATAATGTAAATTATAATTAGAGTACATTTAAAGTACAAGCTATCACAATATGCTAAAAATGAACAGATGAGTAAAGGCTTGCCTTAGTTTGGGATCTTTCAGAAACAGAGCCCAAGTAAAGCTTGGGATCTTTTAGAAATAGAGCCCAGGTAAAGGATCTCAAAGCAAGCCATTTATTTGAGAAGAGATTCTAGAATGCTGAGTAAGAGAGGAAGGAGATAGGAAAGGGAATTAAAGAAAACACTAAAGCATACATTACTGAGCAAAACACTAAAGGGGACATAATTCTGCTGAAAAATTTTGGGGGATCACATAGGTTATCCTTTAGGATTGTATACTATACACTTTATTTTTTATGTTATATTAGTCACCATACAGTATGTCATTAGTTTTTGATTCAGTGTTTGTGTATAACACCTAGTACCCCAGGCAATGCATGCCTTCCTTAATATCAACCATCAGGCTAACGCATCACCCCCCACCATACCCTCTAAGACCCTCAGTTTGTATACACTTTAGAGTGTTCACTCACTTGTACTCTGGTTTTCCATTTCCCCTTCATTTTTGAGGCCAAACGGTTTCCTTTACTTACCTCCAATTTCAGCTATGACTAAGGATGTTTATAATAGTTTATCCAGATTTTCCAACTGTTATGTTGTGGGATAGTTTTCAGTTTATTTAATTTACCATTTGCCTAGTTCCCCCCAAATAGAAGTCTTAGGAAAGACAAAAAATCAACAAATACATATTAAAAGATATAAATGCTTAGAAGAATACCTAACACACTATAAGAGCTCATTAAATATTAGCAATTGCTAATACTCGAGATGGTAGTAATACAAGTCATAGAAGTAGTGGAAGAAAAAGAGAGAGGGAGGGAAATTAATGGGGCTACTCTTGATGCTCCCGAGAGGAAAAGCAATAAGGTTTGTCCCAACGGTGTTCTATTTCATATTATTCCCACTAAAGTTGCATTTTCTGCACATGCCTCTGTTTGCATCACTGAACTTGAACAACACATATGAATTATGTGAGAAAACATTTTATCTCATTAGTAGGTGCTATGATAACATCTTTGTAGGAAAATAACAGTTTTATTAAAAGGGGCTTTTCTAAGCTCACTGTAAGGTAGTTGCTCAAGTTTCATTAGGAATGAGAAAGGATCACTGCATATTAAGTAAAAATAACTTTGGGAATTTCCTGGGGGAAAGATCAAGGAGATAAGGCACCTGACTGTTGGAATGTCTGAAGAAAGATTTTTGAAAGAATCAAAGCATTGAATGGAGACTTACTTAAATATCCACAATGTGCTGTAAACTAAAAACCCTCTAACAGTCCCCTTTGAAATCCTTAATACGACTTTCATTACTCACTAACCATTTTATCTGAATGAATGGAGTTCTAGTTTGAAGGAGCTCCAAAAGAACTACTAAGAAATGTTTATATATTTGAATGATGATAGCTATTCCCTTCTTCCTTGGGAGTGGAAGCCATGAGATATTCTATGAGCTTCCCCCCCCCCCCAACTAAAAGATCAAGCAGAGAAAAAAGAGGCATTCTGGGGAAAAAGAGCCACATGAGCATCTTACTGGAACTGGAAGCAGATCAGTGAAGGTAGATCCCAGGCCAGAGGGTCATGGTTAGGCAAGAGATATGACCAGAAGAAATGGCAGGGAACAGAATACAAAGAGCCTTCAGTGCTGTGCCAAGGGTATAGAATTTTTAATATAGATGATGAGGATTACCGAATAGTTTTCAAGCTCAAAATTGATTCCCATTTACTATTGTAGAAAGACAATTATTGACATAGTTTGGAATAATGCTTTAGAGGGAAATAAGACCAAAGCAGGCTAAGAAGCTAATTTGAGACTACTGTACAGCCTTAGCCTAAGGAGAGTGAGAACCTGGATAAAAGAAACTGTAGCTGAGCTGAAGGAGATGGGAAGAATTTGAGAGCTCTCTATAAGACAGAAATGACTAACTTTGGAAGAGTAATACATTTGTTAGGTAGGCTAAACTGTAGTAAATGATGGACCTGAATATATATAATGATTCAAACAACATAAAGGTTCATTTCTTGCTCACATTACTGTCCAAGGAAGATGTTCCTTGACAGTTAGAGACTCTTCTTCAATTGGTGATTCAGGAATCTGGATTCCTGCAATCTTATGGTTCTGCTACCCAGTAGAACTTCATGATAGCACAAAGGAAAACAGTGTGAAGGGGGAACACAACACATTCATGTTAATAGCTTTGTTCAGGAAATGGCTCATAACACTTCTTCACACATTCTATTCACTAGTACATCATACCATGGCCATATCTTACTGTAGTGGAGGCTGGGAAATATAGTATAGCTCCATACTTAGGAGGAAAAAGAAACGGATTTTGGAAAATATCTAGAAGTCTCAGCACAATGAGTAAGGGAAAGAAAGGATCTTGAAATAATTCTCAATATTCAGATTAGCTAACTGGATGAATAGTGGTAACATTAAAGATTGTAGGCTTGCTTGGAGAAAGGCGGGGTAATGAGCTCAGTTTGGAACATGTTGAGTCAGAGTTGCCTGTGAAATAGCTGTGTGGAGATGTGCATTATATCTGTCTATGCATAACCATCCTTAAGGATCTGAGATGTACAACATTGGCAATTACGCTAATTTACTAAGTTTTACATAAGCTTTAATTGTGCACTCAACATACATAAGATCTATTTGAATCAACTCACTGAAAGCTCTTCCACTGAATCCTTTGTTGGTCTCTACTCACAGGCACAGACAGGGAAAACACAACTTAGTATTATTCCCAAGCAGGAAGCAAACTGATTTCCAATGAAAGCTAAACAGTATGTTCTATTCAGAAACAAATTATTACATACTGCACAGCCATCCACATGAAAAGAAAAGAGATTGGGAGTATCGTCCCAGTGTAGCTGTGCTTGATTTCAAATCAGGGGAGACAAGCAGAACTGGGATTATTTGCTTGTTTAGTTTTCATAAAACTCCTTTTAAAAATATGCCCCATGTATCTGAGAAAGGTGAGGAGCTACTAAAGTATCTGATCCTTGAGAACAGGCTCACCTCACTTCAGTTCTCATTCCTTCAAAGTACATTTCCTTAACATCGGGGCACCTGGGTGTCTTAGCTGGTTAAACATCTGCCTCGACTCAGGTCATGATCTTGGGGTCTTGAGATCAAGCTCCACATCGGGCTCCCTAGTCAGTGGGGAGTCTGCTTCTCCCTTTCCCTCTGGTCCTCCCTGCCCCACTCATGTTCTCTTTCTCTCTCTCAAGTAAATAAATACAATCTTAAAAAAAAGCAAATGGCCTCAACATAAAATATAGTCTCAGGTTCTCCAGTAACCATATTCCCCTTGTCTATAAGCCAACCATTCAGATAAATCTGAGTGCTCTTAGGACAAACTTGGTAAATCACTGAGATTTCAGGGTCCTTTATGATTATCTTGTGATCTGAAGGTGCTTTGTCACCTCCACGAAAAAACTTTTTCATTTGAATGATCCAGGTACTGGATGCATTAAAATGTTTCTTTCCTTTTTTTCAACTTTTAAGAATATTATAAAGTATATATATTTATTATTATTAGACCTGGACAATAATACTTAAATTAAGATTTTTCTGTACCTTTGATGTGTCAAATTTTGTTTCATTATTGTGTGATAGCAGCACATGATGAGGATGAGGGTGAGGTGGAAGTATTGAATGACTTATTGGAATCATCACAAAACAGGCAGTTAAGTGATTCTACATATTTCAACATATTCAGTCAGGGTCAGCTGGAATACATAATTCATTAATAAATAGCTATAATACATGCTTAAGAATTGTCCAAAATGATATCATGTGAAATATAGAACAATAAGACCAAAAAAATCAACTATAAAATAAAAACCCTATGGAAACCTATATACCACAAAATATGCCTAAGTAGTTGTGAGTGAGGGCAAGTGATAGGGAAAGGGAAAGAGTGTGTATATGATGCTTTTTGCCTTTGGGAGAAAAAGCTCTGGCAGTATAATAGTTTGAGTGTTCAAAAAGACCTCAACACAAATTGCCAAAATGATATAGAAATAAAGCCTCTCTTGCTTTTCTTCACAGAATAAATATTTTTCTACTTGTACCATTGAAAACCTCAGACACTACACAGTCAGCCAACCTATGTTTACTTCTCCCTGTTATATAACCTGTCTTTCCCCTAACTCTCATACTCCACAGGGGAATCAGAGTTCTACAAACAGCCTAAGATGAAATCATCATTATTATGGCTTTTGCATGCCGAGTTGTGGCTTGGTCCCATAATTCTGACTAAACCCATAGAGACGAAAAAGATTAGCAAAGGCTCTTTGCCACTCTAGCTGCAGGAGTCCACTTGTAGGGCTTCTCCACTGACTAACCCCCATGAAAACCCAGTGCCAGATTCTGTAATGGTACAAAACACAAGGCTGCATTACACACTTCTTTATGTGGATGCCAGATGGAGCTGCCAGTAGGGGAAAACGACCAGATCTTGAATCTACATTTCTTCTAGGGTTTGAGGGAAAAAAGAAAACCTATCACGTGTCAATCAATAACATGCTGTCAGTCCTTGTCCTTCTCCCTCATTGGGAGTTCACTGTTCCAATTAATTTCTACCTCAATTAATATTCATCAAGTGTCCACAGTGAGCTAGACCCAGCTGGGGGTGGGGGACCAAATAAGGACAATTACTCCCTCTCCATATTTCTAGTATGGAATGTATTCATCAGTATGGAAATTTCTAGCACCCCTACTGACCTTGAATAACTGGTCTTCATGATCTCTTCAGAAGTAATTATTAAGCCATCTGCCTTATGTAGAGATATATGACCCTAGAGGAATTCCAGTGCAAGTAAGAGGTACATCTGTCTGATACATCTGCCTTTGTCTGTGCCAAGGACCTTTTTATAGAGGTTTCTGTAATAAGATGTTTAGAGGATGCCAACAAAGTACAATCCTAACTACAGACAAAAATGTACATTGAATTTTCCTTTGCAAAAAAAGAAGAGTAATAATGTTGACATTTAGAATGTATTCAGCCAATAGTTTCAGATGAACCAGATTACATAAATATAAATAAATAAATAAATAAATAAATAAATAAATAAATAAGAGAGAGAGAGAGAGAGAGAGAGAGAGAAAGAGAGAGAAAGAGATAACCCAGTGTTCCCAGTTCTCTATGGAACAAAGCTGACTTGTTAAGGGATTTCTAAATGTGAAGTGGAAATTTTCAAAGTTTCAAATTTTCTAAGTTTCCTTTGCTCTGAAATTATTGCTTAATATTTCTCAGCAGCAGGCACGGTCAATGGTAGTCTCATGTATACCTTTCAAGGTAACACAGAAAACCTGAATTAGCACTAGTCTGTTAGCTTTAGAGCTATCTATGTATCTATATGTTTTTACCTGAATTTTCTATATCTGAAAAATTACCCACTGACAGGTAGATATGAAGATTTCTATATAAGTCCTCAACAAGTCTAAGGCATTTTTAAGACTATTCTTAATGATACTAGATTTTAATTCTGGTTTGAAAGAAGTAATAAAAATTGTGTAGTCTCCACAGGAAATTAATTTTGTTACCTTTCTTAGTAATAAAAGCAAAGGTCACTGGGATCTAATATTTTGCTAGTACCTTCCAAAATGTCCATTGTTTATTCTGATTATCTCAAATTGAAGGTAAAAAGTTTGCATTACTAACAGCCCTTCTTCATAGTTCATTGGCACCTCAATTTATCTTGCATAGCATACAATAGTATTTTCAAGCTAGAGCTTTGCATAAGCTGGGGAGAGTATCAATATGGGATCAGCTATGAACTTCAGCTAAAGAGAAGCAGTAAACTCCTGGTGACCAGAAAGAGAAAAAGCCAGGGAATAAAGACCCTCTCCTCTTCTTCCCACCTTCCTATTTTATGTAGATGCCTCCCATTAGCCAAATGGGAAGCCTCCCAAAGGACAAGGGAGCCTACTGAAGTCTGCAGAGGTCAGTAGCAGGCAGAGTGATACAAGGATATGGGTTAAAAAGGGGGAGCATATTAGACATTCAGCCTAGAAACCCTGCCTCATTGTTAGATGTTTTTGGATTTTGCTCTAATGATAATGAGAAGATCTCTTTATGTGACAATGTGAAAAAGCAAGATTAATACAGCATGTACTGTACTATGAACACAATAACTTAACTATGTAAAAATAGTGTAATGTGAATGCAATAGTCTATAGTTACAATGCACTAATAAATTGTTTTCTGAAAATTCAGCATACCAGAGTTATACTGGTTCAATAGGTAAAAGATATTTACCAATAACATATGGGAGATGCATGAAGTGAAATAATCTGTTGCAAGAGTTATGAGTCTATACTAACATATTTTGAGAAACTTAAATACATTTGTAACTTAATTCTTAATTTATTTTTATTTTTCCCAAAGTTTATCTGTATATGAAGTAATTATAACTTGAATTTAATGCATTGTTCATATCAACACAACTGGTTTAGTCCTGAATACAAAAAGTTATAATATGACAGAAGTGTTCACCTAACTCCAGATCATGTAGTTACCTGAGTAATCAAATAAACATTTCATTGGAATTTTTTCCTTTTTCTTTTTTTTCTATAGAAATGATTTCAAAGACCATCTATATGCATTATTTCTGCTGCATTAATGACTTTTGGACTTAACATATTCAACTAAGTCATGATGTATGGGCTAATTTACTTCTAAGCTTTTGTCTCTTCCATTTCTTGAAGCATCTCTGGGTAAATAACATTTTGAATAACTCATTCACCACTTGGCTCTTCTACTATTAGAAGAATACCACCATTAGAATCAGTTGATTCCCATTTCCTTTTGTAGAACTGAATGAGGGGTCTCCATCTATAAATGCCCAGCTACCCCTTGAAATCCTGTTCATTATAATAAATACTTCAGTCTTCTCTCAAGAGCACTAACTCTTCAAGTACTCCTCAAACAGAGCATTTGGCTGCTAATGTGATCCTACTCAGGGAGTCTTTAATGGCTGGTCAAGGAGCCAGCCCTCCTGACTGATTCGCTCTGCCAATCCACCACTTAAATTCCTCACAGCAATCTGTGCATGGAGGCAAAGCCCAGATGCTAGGTGGCTGGGACTTTGTAATCCTTAAAAGAATATTTCTCAGCCTTTTTTTGATTACCAGTGCTCACCTACACAGACTTTTTAGGCATATTTTTCCATTTAACTTCCCCACACCATGAAATTTTAATACCACAGATTCACTGTATATTTGTTTACGTACTGTGTGACCCTACTCATTATAACATCTAAGGTATTTTTTTTACCCCACCAAGAACCAGTATGTACCTCCCTGGAAGTGATAATCACCTCCACTGAGAAGGCAAGCTTTACTTGGAGGACTTGAAGGCCTCCAAATTCTAAGATGCAGGTGTACTGATTTCTACTTTATCTGGAAGTGAAGGAAGAAAAGTGAAGGATAATGGTGGAAAAGAGATGAAAAACAAGGACTACCATTACTTTGATCTAAGGTCCTAATCAATCAATCAATCAATCAATGATTTACTGAGGTCCGACTATGTGTGCTGTATAGGTATGCAGATATAAAACAAACAGGATAAGGGTGCCTAGACGGCCCAGTTGGTTAAGTGACTGACTTGATTTTAGCTCAGGTCTTAATCATAGGGTTGTGAATTCAAGTCCCGAACTAGGCTCCACACTGGAGTCTACTTAAAAAACAATAGGGGGCACCTGGGTGGCACAGCCAGTTCAGCATCTGACGGATTTCAGCTCAGGTCCTAATTTCAGGGTCGTGAAATCTAGACCCATGCTGGGCTCTGGGCTCAGTGGGGAGTTTGCTTGAGATTCTCTCTCCATTTCTCTCTGCCCCTCTCCCTACCTCCCTAAAATAAATAAATAAATCTTTAAAATAAATAAATAAAAATTAAAAAAAGATACAGGGTACACTTTTTTTTTAGATGTTCCATTCTTTAAATATCTATTCTATACACGCTGGCCATCTTCTCATGTGCCCCAAGAATTTCAACACAATTAAATTAAGACTTCATTCTCTGGAAGGCACTTCTGAAAAACACTTCTCTACAGTTATTCTCACAAAGATGCTAAAAATCACAAAAATACAATGAAAACTCAGCCTTAGTCATTTTCTTAGAGTCAGGGGAAGGAATGCATGATCGGCTTTCTAAACAGGTGCTTCTAGGTTTGGTGCCAACCCAAGAAAAAGTAAATTGCTACACCAGTAATACAATTTCCTTCATTTCCAATTTGGTAATATAAATATTCCTATTAATGCTTGCTCTGTCACCATAGTAACAATGAAGTGTTCCTGGACCTGAATTTAAAATGAGTAACTAACAGCTCTTAGGCAGAGACATGCCCTGGAAGAGTGATAACCAGACACAGGTCAGTTGACCTCTCACATTTGAATAACCTGCAGAGCCTGTGAAAACTACAGACCCAAAGGTTATAGCCAGACTTAGTGGAGAAGAATTTCCAAAACTGAGACCCAAGGATCAGCAATGTATTTTTCAAAAGCTTTTTAGTTGATTCTAATTTACAGCCAGAATTGGAAGACACTGTAGGACAATGGAAGGCATTCATTTGTTGAGTGAAATAAGCCAAGAAGAGAAAGTCAAGTATCGCATGGTTTCACTTACTTGCGGTGCATGAGGGGTAAACTGGAGGACAGTGGGAGAAGGAAAGTAAATGGGAACTAGGGTAATCTAGGGAGGGAAACAAAACAACAGAGACTTTGGACACAGAAACAAACTGAGGGACTTGGAGGGAGGGGCGTGGAGGGATGGGAGAGCCTGGTGGTGGGTACTAGGGACACCTAAAGTGTGGAGCACTAGGTGTGGGGAATGGGGAATGAATCTTGGAACACTGGAAAAAAAATTTTAGTAACAATAAAAAAAAGGCCTTTATCAAAAAACAAAACAAAACAAAACAAAACAAAAAACAAAGGGAAAACCTAAATAGTGCTCTGATTCAGATTTTCCTAGTCACCAAATTTGTGATTTGGGGCCAAGCACTTAGAATTCCATTGACTTTACCCTCTTCTCTGTATGTTTTCCAGCTCCTCCTTATTCTTACCTTCCTCTCATCCATAAGTCCCTTACATTCACGTTACCTCAGGGCCCTTCTTATGCACCTTCTCTTTGTGTATCTTTCAGCTTCTGCTGTCACTAACCATTTCCTTGCTCTTTCCTTTTGTTTCCTACTCTAAGTACCTGAAGAAACTTAAATTGATTCAATTCACCACTATCATCCCTGATGGACAATGTTCTCATAGACCTCTAGGTCACTGGAGGCCTGTAGTTTGACTGCTTTAGACTTGGATGCTCTCCTCAGTCCAGACAGATGAGGCCGAGTTATTGGGATCACATGACAGAATAAGGCCATCTCAGTAGTATCTGAAACTTCTTAAGGCAACTTTCTTCAGTAAACCTTATGTTTATGGTCATAGTTGTCAATCTAAGGCATTGCTTAAAATGGTCCCTTCCCTCTTTAAAATTCTATAATTTTATCAATAAATAATACCCCACCAAGCACGTAGATGATAAGTGTATAAATCTTGATTCAGAGTTGTAATTCTAAGTAAGGGGGTGCCTGGGTGGCTCAGTCATTAAATGTCTGCCTTCAGCTCAGGTCATGGAACCAAGGTCCTGGGATGGAACCCCAAATCAGGCTCCCTGCTTGGCTGGAAGCCTGCTTCTCCCTCTCCCACTCCCCTTCCTTGTGTTTTTGCTCTCACTGTCTCTCTCTCTGTCAAATAAATAAAATCTTAAAAAAATAATTCTAAATAAGTCGTTTAATTCTTAAATGCCTTTAAGGAACCATAAGGCATCCATATTGGTTTTTATTAGTTAAATAATGTCCTTGTTGTGTGGCAGTCTTTCTTACTTATTCCTTAACAAATAAGAGTTTATTGTGGTATCATTCATGAATATTTAAAACAATGACATTTATCCCTTTTTCTTTTGCCTCAGAAAGGGGGATTCCATCACCATCCAAGCCTAACTCCTACACATGTGCATGGATTTCACTTCCTCCTATCAGTTTCAGGACCTGAACTCACCAATTTTCCTTAACTGTCTTTATCTTTAATTTTTCTTTTTCCCAACCTCCTTCCTCTCCGTCTATACCCATGAACACTTCATTCCTGTTATCAAAAGAAAACTTTTTTAAACCAAAATCTCAATATGGGTGATGAACCCATATTTCCTTCCTCTCTGGATTCTGAAAATAAGTCATTTGCTTTCATGCTGATCCTACTCAAATTTACACTCACTCTTCAACCCACTTCTACCCAACCATCCATCTGAAATAATTTTGTCCAAAGTGACCACTGCCTGCCTACTTTCTAAGCCCTGTGATTATATTTTTTGTCCTTTTCTTACTTCAATTTGACAATGCTGATCATTCTTCTTAGAACCATCTCTCACCATTGGATATTTTTTCCTGATGTGTCAAAGGTTAGTTGACTATAGAGTTGAGGGCTCATTTCTGGTCCCTATTCAGTTCCATTGCTCTATGTGTCTGTTTTTGTGCCAATACCATGCTGTCTTGGTGATCATAGCTTTGTAACAGAGCTTGAAGTCAGGCAACGTGATGCCCCTAGCTTTGTTTTTCTTTTTCAATATGTCTTTTCTGACTTCATACAAATTTTAGAATTGTTTGTTTCAGCTCCTTGATAAATGCCAATGGTATTTTGATAGAGATAGCAATCAAAGTGTAGGTTGGGGGGTGCCTGGGTGGCCCAGTCATTAAGCATCCACCTTTGCCTCAGGGCATGATCCTGGAATCCTGGGATCCAGTCCTGGGATGGAGTCCCACATTGGCCTCCCTGCTCGGTGGAAGCCTGCTTCTCCCCCTCTCACTCCTCCTGCTTGTGTTCCCTCTCTAGCTGTGTTTCTCTCTGTCAAATAAAAAAATAAAATCTTAAAAAGAAGTGTAGATTGCTCTGGGCAGGATAGACATTGTAACTATGTTTATTCTTCTGATCCATGAGCATGGGATGTTTTTGCATCTTTTTGTGTCTTCCTCAATTTCTTTCATAAGTATTCTGTAGTTTCTAGAATATAGAATCTTTACCTCTTTGGTTAGGTTTAATCCTAGGTATCTTACAGTTTTGGGTGCTATTGTAAATGGATTGATTCCTCACTAATCATCAAGGAAATACAAATATAAGCCACAATGAGATATCT
The DNA here is from genome assembly GCA_004023965.1 of Spilogale gracilis. Classification (NCBI taxonomy): domain Eukaryota; kingdom Metazoa; phylum Chordata; class Mammalia; order Carnivora; family Mephitidae; genus Spilogale; species Spilogale gracilis. Next base: position 113,124 of record PITA01004774.1, read on the forward strand.
TACATGAGTAGAATGGCAAAACTTAACAAAACAGGAAGCAATAAATGTTGGCAAGGATATGGAGAAAGGGGAACCCTCTTACACTGCTGGTGGGAATGGAAGCTGGTACAGCCACTCTGGAAAACAGTACAGATGTTCCTCAAGATATTAAAAATAGAGCTACCCTACAACCCAGCAATTGCACCACTAGGTATTTACTCCTAAGATACAGATGTTGTGAAAAGAAGGGGCACGTGCACCCCAATGTTCAGAGCAGCAATGTCCACAATAGCCAAACTATGGAAGGAGCTGAGATGTCCTTCAATAGATGAATGGATAAAGAAGTTGTGGTACATATATACAATGGAATATTACTCAGCCATCAGAAAGGATGAATACCCACCATTTACACAGACATGGATGGAACTGGAGGGGATTATGCTAAGGGAACTAAGTCAAGCAGAGAAAGACAATTATCATATGGTTTCACTCCTATGTGGAACATAAGGAATACCATGGAAGGCCATATGGGAAGGGAGGGAAAACTGAAGGTGGGAGAAATCAGAGAGGGAGATGAACTATGAGAGACTCTGGACTCCAAGAAAAAAACTAAGGGTTTCAGAAAAGAGGGGTATGGGTGGATGGGGTAGCCGGGTAACAGGTATTAAGGAGGGCATATGTGATGAGCACTGGGTGCTATATGCAACTACTGAATCATTGAACACTACATCAAAAACTAATGGTGTAATATACAGTGGTTAACTGAAAATAATTTTAAAAATATAAAAAAAACTGAACATGAGAGACCGTGGACTCAGAAACAAACTGAGGGTCTTGGAGGGAAGGGGTTGGGGGGATGGGAGAGCCTGGTGGTGGGTACTGAGGGCACGTATTGTATGGGGCACTGAGTGTGGGGCATAAACAATGAATCTTGAACACTGAAAAAATAAAATAAATTTAAAAAAAACTGACTCCTACGTTGGCTTCTATGACATCATTCTTTTGTTGCTCCCCTATTACCTCTTCATTTCTAATGGATCACCTTTATAGACCATTCATATGAGTCACTACCCTTTGACTACTATCTCTACTCATCTCATAGTCTGAACACTGGTATTTCAATCAGGTATTTCAAACTGTTTCATCTAATTTTTTTTCAACTTTTATCTATGTCTTGACAAGAATTTAAAGATTCCACTTTGGAAGAAAGTAATAAGGGACAGCAATTGCTTTTCTTCCTTCCCTTTTCCTCCCAAGCACTTAGTCTCAGGTCAAATGCATCAACCAGATCTAGCACAAACCTGAAGACACTTCCTTGGATCTATTCTGAGTGTAGTAGATTATGTGTTGTTCCATCTAGATCCCTCGTCATAACTAAAGGTCTCATTACCTCAACTTCTGGTAACGCAGCCATGAGATAGTCTTCAACTCTCAGCCCTCTCTAGAAATTGCCCTCAGTTGAAAAGAGCTGCTTCACATAAGGTCATGGGTATTTTCCAGGGGCAACCTGCATCCAGTGAGCATAATGTGGCAGTATAAAGATATAGCCCCTTTGTTACGGTAGTCCCTGTGGGGTTGGTTAAAGCCTCTTTGTGGACTGTATTAACATCCATCTTCTTCCTCTGCCTGGTATGTTTCCTTCCTTGACCCTCCAGGTGATTAATCTGTAGAGCACTGCCCCCCCCCCCCGAATAAACTACCTGCATGCTAATCTCTCTCTCAGGGTCTGCCTCACAGGCAACCCAACCTACAACCCTGAGTCACCTAGGCAGTCAAACTGATTGTTCACTATGTCCAGCTGATTAGCACTATGTCTATGCAAATACTTTGTATTTCAACATTTCCTATGTTGCCAGGCATCATAGAAGCCCACCTACCATTTGGTTCCCCAAAATTAAAAAGGCAGATAATAAAATTCAGTGTAGGGAGGTAATGCATACAGAACACTTTGAAAAGTCATAAAAGATGGGGTGCCTGGGTGGCTCAGTTGGTTAAGTGACCACCTTCAGCTCAGGTCATGATCCCGGAGACCCGGGATCGAGCCCCAGATCGGGCTCCCTGCTCTGCAGGAAGCCTGCTTTTCCCTCTCTTGCTCCCCCTGCTTGTGTTTCCTCTCTTGCTGTGTTTCTCTCTGTCAAATAAATAAATAAAATCTTAAAAAAAAAGAAAAGTCATAAAAGAAACTTGAAAACGTTCTAAGTGAATCAGGAAAGAAAACATACTAGAGAAAGTGGCATAAAGTTATCAATGTAGCCAAATTTTAGAAAGCAATAGCCCTCTATAATATCTTATAAGTAGAATAAGCACATAGTGAATTTTCCAAGACAGTTCCCCATATTGACAAAGCATGAAATGGAAGAGTGTGGCTGAAGAATCAACCTTATTCCCATTCTACCTTAAAGAGACTTTTAAGTGTGTGAAATCTACCATTAGATAAACTCAAAAAAAAAAAGCCTAGCCTGGCTCTCATAGCTAGGGGACCAGAGACTTACCCTTTAAGAATTAATCCTTATCCTTATGAAAGATTGTGCACCAAATTTAAGGATGAAGTGATAAACAAATGTTCAAGCAGCTTCCAAATTGCCCTTGTTTGTTTTCTCTCTGTACAGTTTGTGACCCAATCCTACTCACTCTCCAGATACATCTATTTCCCAAATATCAGTTGTTGCCCTTGATTTCTCAGACACTGCAGATCCTCCTTATAGCCTAACGTCACTGAAGACTGGTATTCCTGTAACAGACCCTTTTTGACCCAGTTCCCAGAATCTCCCTCAAGAACTGTATGACTCGTTTAAGGCTGTGCTGTTTGTTTAACCAGTTAAAAAGAAAAAAAAAGTGTGGATAAGGTTATGCAGAGCACCACTTTCCTAATGAAATATGCACGATGCATGTTAACATTCAAAGCATTGTTTCAAGCAGTGATATCTCCTCATGATCATTTGAGCATTGAAAAAAATGACCATCAAAACGCCAAAATCCAAATGCTAAAATGGCTCTTTGATTTGCAGTTGTGTCCACTGTTTGCACAATCACTTGGTTCTCCACCCTGCCACTCAGAAACACTATTTTCCTCAAGTTATTGTTCAAACTGGGCTTTCCTGCACGCTTAAGATTTTTGCCATCCCTATCTAACAGCTGCTAATGTTTTCTAGCCATGCCCAACAATGTGGTCGTCTCTAGCAGCTGTGATTCAGTGTTTTTATAAAGCTCACTTTGTCTTCTCAGTATGTGATCACTTCAGTTCCTCATTCAGTAGGGGTTTGAGTGTCCATTTTCTACCACTGTATGGTAGGACTAGGTAAGCACAAGCATTTCGTCAAAGCACAGAGATTGACTATGTTTTATGGCCTTCTTTTTAAGTTATTTGTTTATGGAAAGTCTGGTTACCTATTAGTGCATTGCTTAATGGTATAAACCAGGGGTTGACTGGGCTCAGCTAGGTACTTCTTACACAGAGTTTCTCATTCGACTACATGCTGGTTGTTGGTCTCATCTCAAAATCTTCCTCACTCACATGTCTGGTGGTTCATGGTGGCAGCTGACTAGGACCTCAACTAGAATTGTTAGACAGGACATGAATATATGTCCCCTCTATATAGCAGTTAGGTTCCAAGAGCAAGCATCTCAGAGAAAGAGAGCCAGATGAAAGCTCTATAATTCTTTATGGCCTTGCTTTGGAAGTAACATGGCACCACATCTACTATATTATTTTGGTCCACACATTGGTAACTTCCACTCAGCTTCATGAGGAGGACTTCAGGAAAGGACTTCACTTCTCAATGAGGGAGCGGTGAAGTACATCATATGAGAAAGCAAAATGGGAGATATTTTTATGGCCACTATTAAAAATACAGTCTCTGACAATATATAATTTAAAAATTACACAAATGATATTCATTGCAGAATATTTTAAAATACATATAAGTAATAATTATTGTTTAATATTAAACATGACTTATATCCTGCTAAGGAAGATAGAAGCACTGTCAAATTTGAGCTGTTTCAAACCTATATGAAAATTGTTTTCTATTTCCAATGTTATGATTCATTAGTGTTTCTGCTGCTACCAGATACAAAGAGCAGTCTGAGAGAGCGTTTGAGTGGTTAAATATTGAAAATTTTGACATTGTGATAGTTTAATGGAGGTTCAACAAGACAAAATATATAAAGCCAGAATAGTCTTGGAAAACTCACTGCGTGCTTATCTCACTTACAGAATGTTGTAAAGGACTATTCCTTTCTAAAACTGCACTTAATACAGAGCTTTATTTCACTTTGCCTTTCTTGCCTTTGATATGTTTACTTTCCTGAAACACTTATAAGAACATATTCAGAGTTGTTTTTATGCCTTTTCAAAGTGTTCTACATGTATCACCTCCATTTGATCTTCTGCAGGTTGTCAGTCATTTGTAATGCCAAATAAACAATTAAGTTAAAACTTTGTATTGTCACATGAAAAAATGTTCAGCATCATTAGCTATCAGAGAAATTCAAATCAAAACCACACTGAGATACCACCTCACACCAGTCAGAAAGGCCAAAATTAACAAGTCAGGAAACAACAAGTGTTGGAGAGGATGCAAAGAAAGGGGAACCCTCTTACACTGTTGGTGGGAATGCATGTTGGTGCAGCCACTGTGGAAAATAGTGTGGAGATTCCCTAAAAAATTAAAAATAGAACTACCCTATGACCCTGCAATTGCACTACTGGGCATTTACCCCAAAGATACAGATGTAGTGGCCATATGTACCCCAATGTTCATCACAGCAATGGCCACAATCGCCAAACTGTGGAAGGAGCCAAGGTGCCCTTCAACAGATGGATGGATAAAGAAGATGTAGTCCATATATACAATGGAATACTATGCTTCCATCAGAAAGGATGAATATCCAACTTTTGTAGCAACATGGACTGGATTGGAAGAGATTATGCTGAGTGAATTAAGCCAAGTAGAAAAAGTCAAGTATCACGTGGTTTCATTTACTTGTGGTGCAGAAGGGGTAATATAGGAGACAGTAGGAGAAGAAAAGTAAATGGGAAGTAGGGAAATTCAGGGAGAGAAATGAAACATGAGAGACTTTGGACACAGAAACAGACTGAGGGACTTGGAGGGAGGGGGTGGGGGGATGGAAGAGCCTGGTGGTGGGTACTGAGGGCACCTATTGCATGGAGCACGGGTGTGATGCATAAACAATGAATCTTGGAACACTGAAAAAATAAAATAAATTTAAAGTTCAAAAAAAAAACAACTTTGTATTGTCATTGAAAATAATCATTTGCCCACCAGCACCTGAGAAAATAAAAGATGGTATATTAATATCATGGCAAATCACAAGGCCATTAAAATAGCATTTAAGAGTACCTATTATAAGGAAAACTGTGGGGAAGAGGGCAAGATAGCAGAGAAGTAGGAGACAGTGTTTCAGCGGGTTCCCTGAAGTGAGCTAAGTATCTACCAGAACACTCTGAACACCCATGAAATCAGCCTGAGATGTAAGACCACATACTTCTGGATCACTATGGGGGCAGAAGAGTATCAGTGGAGAGATACAAGCTTCAAGGTAATCCTTCTTTCCTATTCAATACTACCCCTATATATAAACCTGTTTTAATTTCCCCATATCTCTAGAAAGTTGAGTTCTCTAACAAAAACAAGACACACCCAGGTGGGACTGAAATACTTTCCTCGCTCATATCAAGGGTTTGTAACCACCTTCCCATCTTATTCTTCTGTCAGTGTCTCTGTGTATTTGTTTTTGTTTTTGTACTATATAAATCTTATTCTTGGGGGTTGTTTGGGCTGGGTTTTGCTTTTTTTTCCTCCTTTAATTTTGATGGTTTTTTTGTTTATTCTTTTTTGGTTTTGTGCCATACTGGGGGCCCATTTTGGTTGGGTTTTCTCTTTCTTTTTTTTTTTTTTTTTTTTTTTTTTTTTTTTTTCTTTTTTTTTTTTTTTTTTTTTTTTTTTTTTTTTTTTTTTTTTTTTTTTTT